>PVJX010025515.1:0-26856 GCA_004027295.1 Dolichotis patagonum | reverse complement strand
TTGATCATTTTCTGTTATTCGGTTCAGAAAGCCCTGGAATTCTTTCACTATATACATGCCTTTATACTATTGTGTTATGTTTGATATTATTGTAATTGAAACTATGCTCAACTATAGCAGAGTAAGAGATATGGCGTTAGATACTGTTGATGTCCAGTTGACTTAATGTAAAGTACTGTGTTGCCTATGTTGTCCTCTTGTGATCTGCTCTGTACTGCTCCCTTTTGTTTTATTCTCTTTTAAATAAAAAAAAAACACAGCATAGGATTAACCTAGATGTTAAAATCCTAAAGAAAATACAAGCTAGTTGGTATTACTGAGATGAGATTAGGTTATTAAAGCTAAGAAAAATAACCAAATACATACAAATATCACTCATAATTAAATGTATTTTATATAATGTCTCAAAGTTTGTAATTATTGAAGCTGGATTTCTAACCCCACTATGTCTAAAACTTATGCTACTTACTTTTACTCCAATACATTCCTCCATGAGCAATTCTTAAGATGCCTATATTCCTATGCACATATTAAATAACATTTAGTTGTCTTTAGAAATACAAAGGCTCTTCCACAGAAGATATATTCAAAGAGTTCTCTAGATATGAGAACAAGAAGAGAGTGTATCTCAGTGTAATAAAAGCTTTGGGGAAATACAGTGGGCTTTTCTGCAGAAATAGAGAATATGCTGATAAAGGAGTCACCGAAGCTTGGACCGTAATCTCAAAATGCTGAAAGGGTAAATTCAAGCCCAGCCACAGCAACTTAGTGATTTGGTGAGACTTTGACTTAAAATAAAACATAAAAATAAAAAAAGGGTTGTAGAAGTAGCTCAGTGCAAAGCCCTGGATTCCAACAACAGTACTGCAAAACAAACAAAACAAAAAAATTCACTGACACAACTGATCTGAGGTGGTAGAAACATGACAGGATAGCACCTAAGATTCCTTTCAACATTGAGATCTATTGACAAGTTTAATGTTGGTCCTTTACTGGTGTTAATTAACACTTTTATGCTCAAGTTTTAGCTACAAGAGGTTTACTCATAGGTGACTAACCAACACATGATCCCAAATAATTGCTTTGCCCTCATTTCTACAGGTCATTTGTTTTTTTACTTGTAGTTCAACCTATTTAACCATTAATATGGACAACTGTGCAGGTGAATCCAAAGCAGAAAGACTCACATTCCACACAAAAGCTTGAACTCATTCTATGCAGCAATATTTCTAGCCTTCAAAGGATTGTAACTGCTATGCAATAGTCATGTGATACCTTTAACAAAATACTAGGTAAAAAATGACCTAATTGCAGAACTGTAAGACACAGATAAGTTAAACTGAAGAAAAAATATTGAGAAGCCCTGAAAGCATTTTGTGGTATGAAGCAACTTAATTCATCCCATATGTTATGCTACAGTAAGTTATATGATTCTGCCAGATGCTTCTCTTTAGAAGAATTTTATTATACCAAAGAGAGCAATTTCTTTTAATGAGAATATTTTTGAATAATATTTGTTCTTGAAACCACTGCTTTCTTTGTTTCATATCTAATGAGAATAATTTCCTTTGATTCATAGGCATTTTTACTCTTCTGCTGGTTCAATCAAAATACCAATTAACTATATGCATAATATGAGGATGAAGTGGGCATCTTCCAGCTCAATTTCAGAAAGCACACATTGATCACAGAAAGCATGTGATTTGCATTACAGAGGAATTTCAGTTTAAGGATTATAAGCAAAGTCTGTGGTTAACGCCCAGTTTAGTATCACCTCTCGGGAGAGAGCCCATGTAAAATCTGAAGAGTGCGAAAAATTGAATAACCCTAGAGTACACATGTCAGTTATCATAAACTGTGAGCAATACACAGAGTTTAATCTTGATGCAGAGCATGGAATATTGAGTTCTAGTCTTCACAAAAATGTGTCTGAAATGTTTAGTGATGTGGGTCATGCGTGCATAAAATGAATGAGTCTGTTTAGTGACAGGAAATAACTTTAGGAAAACATTATCCCCTAAAATCTGGGAAAAAGAATATCAGCGAGTAACTTGCCTCCATGAGTGTTAACTAAAACAAAATAGAACTCAAAAAGGAAAAATAAAATATGTGTAAAACTGTTGTGGAAGTAACTGGTACACTACTAAGGGTAAATACACCAGATAGAATGTCATAATCACACTACAGCGACTGATCCCTGTGAGGTGAATCTTGTCATTTAACGGGAATCTTCGAGCTCTTTTCCTCTGGCTGAAATAGCAGCTAACCCATCAGCCTTTGATTAGAACATCTGCTATTTCCCAGTACAATTAACCAGCCTATGATGTTCTGGCATCTTTAAAATCTCATGAAAAGTGACAAAAAGCTATAGCATTACTGTGAGTCACCTTTGAGTCTTAACACACTAGTTTCTTAAAAATGAATATCTTTTCTATCAATAAACAATAATTATATAATCAGATGGGCTGGGAATTTAGCTCAGTGGCATAAGTGCCTGTCTGGCAAATGCGAGGACATGCGTTTGATCCCCGGTACCAAAAAAATAAATAAGTAAAAATAAAAATAATTCTATAATCAGGACCTTCATCATAGTAAATGTCCCTAAATATATGGAATTTGTAGAAGTTTTAAATGTTATTGCAGCAATAATATTCTGGCATCAACAAATACAACAATTTTATTTTATGTCAGTTTCAAAATCAGAGCAAAGAAAAAAAAATAAAATATAAACAAATATACCCATATGTTTATAGAGAAAAACACAGATGTCTTCATAATGTCAAATAGCATATATTGCTACGTTCTTGAAACTAGATAACAACGTCATTTAACACGCAACCTAAACACTTTTGATTGGTAAATGCAAACTGAAAAATATAAGTCTGGCTAAAATATTAGGAACCTTACATACTCTTCCAGATTAGGACCTGAACTCATCTCTGGTCCTAAAACGAACACCCAGCATAACCAGGCTGAACTACACTGGAAAGCATCAGTTAACAGTTTTCATGTTCTTCCATACAAAAATCAGATCTTTGACTACTGGAAGATCCCAACAGGGAGCGATCCTTTCCATAACTTGGTAGACACTAACATTATAACATTTGCTCCATCCTGTAGGCAGGAATTCCACCAAAATCTAGTTCTTGCTTCCTCTCACAGCTCTGGTTTATCTACCTGCCTGTATTGCAGCAATTGCAGCAATTTCAGCACATTCAGCAGCTATAGCCATGCTGTGTTTGGGAGGCCACTCAAGTGACTAGGCTAGCTAGAGTAATGACATCACAATGACATGTTCTGGAGGGAGTCTGCTAGCAGAGGTAATAAAACATTCTTTGAATGCAGGCAGATGCTGTGGTGATAGTGAAAAACGATAATAATGAACATAGTGAGAAGCTAGGGTAATAGTCCAATGACAGATAATATAAGACCAGGTGAAATTCCACAAAGTAATGATGGCAGAAGAGGTAACAAAATAATGTTAAGCATAAAAAGTAGAACAGGGGACAAAATTTGATATCCAGATGTCTCCAGGGCTTAAGAGAGATTTATTGCTTAGATTCTAAAGAAAAATAATAATCTTTTCATATTCCTACTTTGCTGCCAGCTACTAATCTCAATTCTCTGCTACCTTTTGTATCAAAAAAGAAGTTTGCCTATTATCATTATAATTCTCTCTTCTAATTCTCTGCAAAACTCATTTTTGTCAAGCTCTCACCTCCAGGACTCCACCAAATTAATCCTGAAACCTGCTAGTGGCCTCTCTAGCTGCCAAATCCACCAGTACATTTCAGTTCCCATCACAGATGACATACCATTAGGATTTGACAGTTACTGGCTCCTTCCTCTCTGACACACTCCCTCTGTCTTCCAGTACAGTATGTGCTCTTGGTTTTCCTCTACCCACCTGGGCGGTCGTTGCTTCACAGTCAACTTTGTTGTCTCCCCCATCTAATGTTAGAGGACCCGAGCCTCACACCTCAGTTCTCTGCTCTTCCCTCTCGACACACTTTTGATAATCTCATCCAACTTCACGGCTTTAACTACTCTGCATGAGCCAACGACTGCTGTAGCATAGCACCAGCCTCGACCTCTTTTCTTCGGACACTGCAGACAGATGGGACTGTACTCAGACAGTGGTACAGGGAAGTTCCTAAACATAAGACCCTATCAGATCACTGCCGACAACTCAGATTGCTCCCCACTGCATTAAAATAAAAATAACACTTTATACAAAGTGCCACAAGGACCTGAATGGTTACTTTTCTCACTTCTCCTTCGGCTCACTCCTCACACTCTAGTCCAGCTGTTCTGGCTTCTTCAAGTTCTTTAAACACACCAACCACATTCTTGACTTAGAGCCTTCTCCCTAGCTCTTGGAAACACTCTTTCCCACATGTCCTCATGCCTATCTCCGTCTCCCAAATCCTTCCACAACTATCACCTTCTAAACTAGGTTCTGTCATGCAGAGCTGCTTTACACAGCACTACTTCCAACCCTATACAACGTGCTCCACTTTTGTCTACCATCGCACTTATTACCTAATGTTTCATATGAATGACCTACTTACGGAAAAGCAGTAAGTACGCTTCAGGAAGTGAGTCCAGGAGCTTGTGATAAAGAAACAGGAGTCCCCTAAACGAGCCCTAGAGCTGTCCCTAAACTCAGTCTTTATAGACACCCACAGGCCTGGTATAATCTTCCGCTAGAATAAAGCCCTGAACCTTCCCAGGCAGGTACTGGGAGATGACTTCCCAGAGTCTAAGGGCTGCCCAGGTATTCCTGGTGCCCAAGTCATCACTCTAGCACCCAACAAACTTAATCTCATTCTCTCACAGGAAGACAATGGCCAGAACTACTGTCCCATCACAGAGATTCAGACCCACTGCAAGTCCAGAAGCAACCTTGGTCAAACTACAGAACTGGGGTCCTCAGGCCTCCCTTGCTGCCCCAGGGGTTACTGTTTCTGCCAAAAATGTCTTTATGCCATGTTACATGAGATATAAAATCTGTCCTTTCTCCCTCACTGTTTATTTTTCCCTCACTGTTTATCCCTCACTGTTGTTAACTGAGTGTTATCCCTCACTGTTTATTTTTCTAAATGCAATGAATGTTACACAATGGCAGGTAACATTACTATATTCTAAGTGACACAATGGTACCTAGTACATAATAAATATTCACTTAAAAATAAAAGCTGATTATGTTTTGCAAGTGGTCCAGGTAAACCATGTGCTCATTAAATAAAATAGAAGTACAAGGAGGTCAGTCACTTTGGGAAGCTAAATTATAACTTTTTCAGAAAACCATCTATAACTGCAGTTTCTACCCCTACTAGCCCAAAAACTTTATCAGTAACTGTTTTTTTCCTAACTAATTCCAACAAAGACCCAGCTGGAGAGAGTCAGGATGTCTTCCTTAACCATGGAATGCCCTACCTGTGGTTAATCTGCCTACAGCTTCCACAACCAGTAGGTCCACAACAGGGATAACTGGAGATTCCCCTTTGTTCCTCTATAAATGTCCCCACTCTGCTTCCTTTGATTCATTGCCAAAATCAACTGATGGTGACATTTGTTGCCTTCCTTATTACATCAAGCTGTGAATAAGTCTTTGTTTCCTCTCCGTTAGATGGTGCTTGTGGACTTCCACACACAAACCATGGCAGCTGGTTTCCCTTAGGATTCAGTTAACAAGTCCAGTCTAACTTTAAGTGAGGGATTACCCAAGGCAGTGAGTACCAAGACATGGAGACCACAGCAGCTAGAGATGGCCATTACATTGTCCTACCTAACTTTAAATGCTTCTCAATTGCTAGATTCCAGATTGTTTAAGATCTTAAATATCTACTTAAATTCCTTAAAAGAGAATATTCTTATACCTGTGCTGTATTCATAAGCATTGTAATTTAACACTATTGAAATAAATAGTAAATCTTAGAACAAGCATAACTGAGTGAATATTCACAGTCACGGTCTTTGGCCTCATATCGAAGCAGCTCAAGGCTGTTATGACTATAACCAGCCCCCTCTGCCTGGTGTCTCAAGGTTACTTGTGAACCCAGACTCCACGAACTAACATACGATCCCCTGGGCTTACTATTGTTATCCTTTGGGCTCCAGCATATTAAAAGTACTTGAATTTGATGCTATAGGCATAAGACATCCACTTCACTAGTTTCTGGAAAGCCCTCAACAAGTTCCACACTGGCTTAAATCTGACACTTCACTCACTTTTGTTACCTTCTAATTTTCTCATGCATTTGTAAAGTTTGATCACTGAACCAATGTAATGACTAGAAATGCCTATATATGAAGGCTCGACAATTAAATGATTGGATCATCCAGACGTTCATAATAATTTATTTAATCAATAAATGCTGCTCAACATACAATGGTGAGTTGCTGCCTACAGCTGGAGGTACAAAATTAAATAAGCAGGGATTTAAAATAGAAAACCAATTTCCCTGCATGGCGTAATGGAAGATAGCAAAATAATAGTAATATTAAAAGAAGTGGGGCCATGAAGTGTTCTAAAAAAGCACAGAAATTGTGCAGTAGCCATTGTCATGAGCTGGGATCTAAAGATCAGAGCAGAAGGAAAGTGATCAGCAAGCATGAAGGTCCTGAGGTAGACAGTGGTCTGCACATTAACGGCATGGAGAGAACACTAGAGTTTGACAAAAAGTATGTAAGAGACAAAGTGAAGACAGATGAGCCTGGAGAATCAGATTGAAGACAGACTTCACAGAGCTTCAGGAGCTTAGCTAATAATGATAGAGATGACTTAAGAGTAATTATATTAGAGACAGTAATTAAACATGCGAACTCATTAAACACTACACAGATACAATGATTAAACATACTGTAATTAAACATAAGCTGAGCATTACAATTCAAATAGTATTTCATGAGAAAGGTCAATTTGAGTGGATAATTGGATCAACAATTTCTTCTGAGGAATCAATTAACTGAATTAGTTGGCCTTATTAATTATATCTTGAAAGCTAACAGATTTTTAAAAGAACAGAAACGAGTCTAGCCCTTAAATAAAAAAGAAGAAATCTATTTGAGAACAAGAAATGTGATATCAATAAAGTTATTAGAGTGTTAAATACTTATTTGCTATTGGAATTCAGCTGCCTTGTTGTTAAAATTACATAATCTGTAGATGGTGTACCCTTCAGGAAAAACTGTGTCTGACTAAGGATTCTCTGACCAATAGGAAAGCAACTGCAGAGCCACTCTTTTAAGCTGAACAAACTGAAACAGAATGATGGGGAGCTGAGTGATCTGTTTAGTTTATATCTCTCTGCATAATCACACAGAAATAATCTTGATATATCCACTCATATACACCAGCGGAAAGAACAGGTAGACCAGAATTTCTGGAGCAGAAGCAAAGAACATGTTATCTCACTAGTTCCCTAAAATAGGTGCTGTTGTGTTGTGTTTTGTTTCTAAGACAGGGTCTCAGTATTTACTCCAGGTTGGCCTTGAACTCCTTATATAGCCTAGGCTGGCCTTGAACTCACAGCAATCCTCCTGCCTCAGCCTTCCCAGTGCTAGTATAACAGGCATGGGCCCCACAGCTGGTTAAACCAGTTTCTTAAGAAACATCCAAATCATTTTAATTCATTGTCCAACAGGAAACTTCACTATGCTTAATCTCCTCAGAAGACAATTTCTTACTTGTCACTAGGAAAGTGTGCCATTTCACAACATATTTACAATTCTACAATTAATAATGCATCACATTTATTTGTATAAATCAGTTTTTTAAGACTGGTACCCAACTGATTGATTCTAGGGAGACTAATAAAGCTGTATGCTTAAAAACATAAAAATAAACCACCACATTTAATCATACTGAGTCTCTGCTTATATCATATAAATAATATCTACAAAGGTAAGTTCCTTAAATGAGTAGTTCAAAAATATGCCAATGATTTTATAAGTCAAAATGCCAAAACACACATAAGGTTAAATTCAGGGTAGTATCAGGAGTTATCAGAGGTAGACGGGGATGCGTGGTGCTGCAACCCACTGTAAACCTCAAGACTATATAATACTGTCAGAGCAGCTGTCGAATATGTTTTCATTCAATATGTGAGAAGATTACAAATACTATTTAATGAAAAGAAGGATCCATAATTTGAGAAGCTGAATCACTCCATGAATTTCTGCAGAAATTTTAAAGCCACATGCATTCTTTGGGATATTTACATATATGGAGTGAAATGCTAAAATTCATAACTGTTAGATAAAATTCATTTTATAACCTTTATATATTAGGGAAGTCAGCAAACTAATAATGCACACTCATAAAACTGTGGCAATGTAAATCACTACTGAGAACTCAGCCTGACATTTGAATTACTTGAATTTATATCAATGACTTACTGAATATTCAACCATGTTAGAAATATACTCAGTATTCATAATGACTTTGAAGTAAAGTCTTCACTTAAAATTGCTGGATAGAAGGCACCCATGTACATGAAAGCTCTTTTCAGTTTCATCACAAAATTTTATAATTTCATTAAAAATCAGAAAATATTTTTCTAGTGGAGAGTAAATGGCTTTGAGCCTTGTGAATTAAAAAGCTTATGAGACTTTTGTGCCACCGACATTCATGGCTCTTCTCGTACTTGCTTTCCCTATGGTCTCATATGCAGTCGGAGATAACTAGGGTCTAATATCTCCTTGTGCTTTCAGATGTTTTTATTGATGTTAATTAAGTGAAAGTTGAAGCCAAGTGCCTTCATTTTATTTCATTTTCTCTAGGCAATTTTATTTTTTTTTCTTTTATCATGGTGTCTTGTAACATTTTGTTTCACTTTATGTGCTTTTTCCTGTGTAAAAGTACAGGTAAGAATGGATGCGAATTGGAGTTAATTGGAAAGATGTTTGCTGTATTCTGGATACCAAATGTGTCTCAAAGGCACATGTGCTAAAGGGCAGAATGATGCAAGTCAGGCTTTGCCTCACCAGGTAATCCTGGTACAGTCTGCTGCTACATCACTGGGCCCAAACAGTACAGCCATTCAAGACTGGCATCTCCAACACTGCCAAAGTAAACCTCTTCTCTGTAATAAGTTAGTTATCTCATGCAATTTGTTAGTGACAGAAAGATAACAGAATAGTCAAAGTAAACAGTCAAGCAAAATAAACGCATATTGAAAGAGTGTGTTTTGTGATATAAAGTTCACTTTGTGATATAAAGTTCACTATGAAGGGTCCATCCAATTTGTATAACATTCCCAAAGTGACAAGCCATAAATTTGGAAAACAAGTTGGAGACAGGGACAGTAGTGGAAGAACAGTGCACCTACAAAAGAGAGCACAAGAGAGCGACGTTTACATGGTGGAATTTGATTACAGTCATGAGTATACAAGCTCGAACATGTGACCAAATTGCACAGAACTACACACATATATGTGCATGCACATAAACACATAAGCACACACACACCCACACACACACACATGCCATGAAAACTGTTGAGTCCAGTTAACAGAAGTGTTCACTGTCATTGTTCTAGTTTTGCCTTTGCACTACAGCATGCAAAAACATTACTAACTGGAAAAAGTTGGGCAGAGGGTATAGAGGACTCTAGGTACTACTTTGATAACCATGTGAGTTTCCTATTATTTTAAAATAAAGTTTAAAAAGTTATTCTACCATTATAATTAATAGTAATAAATTAATTTTCTGGGTATTTGTTGCTGCCTGGAAAATTATCATCAAATTGGGAAGCTATCCTTGGAATAATCAGAAGGATTAATCCAAATGACCTACACTGAAATTCACCTGAGAACTGCCGCACTGGGGAAGGGGTCTGGTACTCACTTCAACCGGTTACACAGATGCTTCAGCTTGAGTTAACAAAAGGCTCCGTGACCCTCACAGACACACCCTGCACAGCAGCACGTGGGGGACAGAGCCCCACACTACGACTGTAAATATGAGTCCTGTTTTCAGTCATGAAGGTGCTGTACAGCACAGGCCACGATGAAAAGCATCAAAGACTAATTATGTTCGTGATCTTGAGGTGACATCAAGAAGTGCCAACTAGCAGTGTATTAATGACAACCACGGATCAGCACTTCCTGGAAGATGGATGTGAAGAGGAAGTCACTAGGAGCACGTGTGGCAGTCACAGTTACTGCTCCACTTTAAAGATGTGGAACTGGCCTGGCTCTGTAACATGACATGTACGAAGGCAGGTAACGTTACGTGATAGTAAGATGCTGTCCAAGGCGCCTCCCTCAGGAGCCCAGCCCTTCCTACCCCTGCGGTCCAGGGGTAGGGGTCCAGGCAAGTAGGGCTGATGTTCCTCTCTGCTCTCTATCTCCACAACCCTCACACGAGATGCTGGCACAGAGCTGATGCTCAATATACAGCAAAGTGAAAGATAGCAGTACTCCAGGGGTGTGTGTGTGTGTGTGTGTGTGTGTTATGGTAAAAATCTCAAAAGATATAGAACACAAAGCTAACAGTGGATATTTATAGATGCTGGAATTGTAAAATTTGCTTGGTTTTTTAGCTTATAGTTTTTACTATTTACACTAAACATTTTATATTTATAAAGTACAATAGTAAATATGACCCAGAATTTGAAGCTTTTTTAACTACTCTCTGCCTCTAGAAAAAACATGTCAAGTTTTAGAGATTACCTTCCTATTACTTAATATATAATAAAGTGAATATTTTCATATTTTAATGACAGCTAATTCATATCTGCAACACAAAATAAATCAGTAAAGATATTTAGCTTTTTATAAAGACATGAAATTATACAACTTCTCAAATAAATCATTATGCCCGACACATTGTACATTTGCTCCATTGCCTAGGATCAAACCTGACACAAGATCAATTTTCAATAAATGCTTGATAAATGAATAAAAAGCCTGAAGGGAAGCACCTTGGAATTGGAATAGTACGGCGTACACTGAGGTGCCCTTCCATATTAGTATTTAACCTTATTGAGAAGTTCAAACGGCAAGAGAATCACTACTTAATGAATAAAACTTTAAGAACAGCTTCACAAAGGAGGCTCCGTGTACTCCACAATTCCAGTGGTGCTATGGAGAATTCAGATTTCAGGACCTATGCTGAACTGAACAGGGCTACAGACTCTCGTTAGTAGTCCAAATTTTTAAAATACATTTACCTCTTTGGCAGGTAGTTTTGGACTCATTGATCCAGCATGTTAGAGAGAAAATGCCAGTGTCTCAAACATAGGTGCTGAGATGGGACTGATTAACTTGCAAGGATCTTATCAGGTGGTGTAAGACTGAGAGAAAATTGAGAGGGAGCCAGGAGGTTTGGGGAAAATTTTCAGATATTGATGCAAACCAGACAGAGCACACAAGAGAGGAAGAGAAAGTTAGGGGAAATTCCCTAGTCCACCATGCAGTTTCAAGGCGAATTCTGCAAAGTGGTACGGGTACCCTGAAGGCAAAGTCAGTGGCCACAGGAGTCTCATACCTCGAGGGAAGGAACCTTAGTGCCCCTCCCACACTCCACACTCGTACAAGCCTGATAAAGGGTAGTCTGTGAGAGGGATGATGGCAGCAGAAATGTCCTAGTGGATGGGAGAGCACAGGGGCCGACCCCTTGTGGGCTGTAGGCAACAACTGCTTGTGGTCGTAAGTAAGCACACACTGCCACACTGCTGCAGACAGAATGCAAAGCTACAGGGGTCTATTAAAAATGCATTCAAAGATAACTTTCTGTTTCAAGTATTACAATGTAAAACACTAATTCTAATAGTAGGGTCGGGTTCAGAATGTTATATCAGTGACCTTGCTAATCTACAGTGCGTACACTCTCCATGCACAGTGAGCATCTGTCATGAAGTTTTATACAGGGGTTTATATTGTGCTTATTCTTGATATTTTTGTCAAAATCAACCCTGCACAAACAACAGGGTCGACATTCAAATATATAAATAAATGCCATAGGCCAATTTGAAATACACACACAGATATGGTCTTTAAAATACCAATATATATATATATATATATATATATATATATATATATATATATACTATAATATTCTTTAAAGTTTCAAATTTTTTTTTCTAGCTTGTTTCAAACATTCTTTTAATTTTAATGGGTAATAATTTTCTGGTAAATTATGATAGAAGAAAATAAATACTAGTTTCATAATATTTAATAATGACTAATAACTTGAATTACAAAAGCCTCTAGATAGTTCTTCAACTTCGCATTCATTCACCCACCCTCAGTGACAGCCACGTATGCCCATTTTCATGTATTCTACATCTTTTTGTAGTCCCATTTCAGATCACATTTCTATTCTTTTCTGAACATATAAAGGATGTTGCCTTTTAAAGTGTATTTGGGAGTCTGTGCCTGCTATACCACGAGCACAGATTGAAAACAGAATTAATGGATTGTATATTTTTTGTGTCTCAGATTACTGAACTGATTACTGGGATAATAGTAAATATTCAATAAATATTTTTGCTGCGTAAAAAAATATATAGTCACTTATGAAATATATCCAGAATTTGGAGTTCTTTGGTGTCATTATAAGAACATAATTTATGTTTTTAACTATTTCCAGTAATAATGGTCTATTGATAATTATAATCCAAATGGGGATAATTACATCTAAGTGTCATTATATTTACTTAATTTTTAATGGCAAAACTTTATTGATATTTAAAACATGAAATTTATCTTAATGTTAATGTTATACAATATAACAAGCTGAAAGAACACATTTTCTTAAATTACAAAAATTCCAATAACAATAACAAGGATTCTTTTTCCATGTCAGCAATGTTTAAACTAGCTTTAACTCAGTGTAAAACATGCATACTTAGTGGAGTTAACTGTTTGCGTGTCTGGGGACTGGTCAGTTTTTAAAGTACTGTCTAAATACTCTGAGCCCTCTTTCCCTAATGAAGGGCTTCCAGGCCATAGCTCTGAACACACCTTCTCACCAGAGCCGTGGCTGAGTGCAGTTATTCCCCTTTTGTTATATTATGCTTAATACAGTATTTGGAAGGCAGTTGTGCTCACCACTTAATATAGCATTTGGAAACCAAATAATTTATCAATATTCAGGACTGATTTGTATTTTCCTTTGGTAAATAAAGGTGACTTGTTTCTACCTACTACTGACATGATACCAAGTCCTTTGAGCCAAACAACCACCTGGATTTGGGGTGTTACTCTATCAAAAGTGAGTTAGCTCACCTGCAACATCCCCAGAGCACCAGACAGAAGAGCAAATCTACAGGTCTGTTACTGGTTGTAATTGGATGCCCTCCCAAAACCTCATGCAGTTTTAGATGAAGCTTTACCAGAGGTAGCTGAATCCAGAGGCTGTGAGCGATTTGTAGGGCAATTCTGGGATTAAGGGTGCAGAGATTCAGGGTGTGAGTGCTACACGTGCCTTAGGGTGGTAGCCTATACAGTATAAGGGACAGAAAGAGGTTTGTTCTCTCTCTTCCCATTGTTGTTTTTGCCGTCTTCCACTGCCATGAACAGTTGCTCCCCTGCCATGTGCCACTCTACCTTGGAGTCAACCAATTAGGGACTGAAACTTCCACAAACTGTGAGCTAAATAAAATTTTCACCCATTAACACTGGGTGTCATTTTGTCTCAGCAACAAAAAATGTCACAGAAGTTCTACACAGGTGTTGATCCAGAATCTCTGGGACAATGGGCCAGAAGTTTCTATGAGGATGACCTCTCTGTTTTTCTTTTCACATGAGACACAGTAGCACACTGGACAACACAGGTGCTACACAAAGACAGGAAAATAAGTTTTGATGACTGAGTACATTTCATTTTTCATGAAAAGTGTCTGCTGTATATAAACATGATAGGTAGTAGAGTAAGGAAACCCTTTATCAAAAAGAGATTCCACACTATCTTATAAAAATTTCTAAAATCATTTAGAGGACGTTCTAAAGTTTCATCATAGTTAACATCAAGTGGCCCCTAATAGACTTAAAGGTCTCATTATCAGGAAACGTAAGAGTGTCTGGGTCTTAATACTGGGCTTCCCTGGTAAATTTCACTGCAGTCTTAACTGTATTCAAGAGTCAAGCTCTGAGTATAGGTGAAATCTGGGTATAAAATAATCAGCAGGGAAATCCCAATCAAACTACTATGCCCTAGTGAAAAACACAGATCAAACTCAAAAGGTTCAGTTAAGGCAAGTTAAGAATGGGTGTGAAATAAAGTTTCAAACTTGAAAGAATACTAAAGTCAGAGATACCACTACAGAGTAGGTAGAAAACTTGAATACTGAACTAAATTCAACAGAAAGAACTTGAGTCCTTGCCTGTTGAAAATTTCTTCTGGGTCAGCCTCAATTTGTGTGGATTCACTTTTGCTAAGGATAAGAACAGGCTACAAATGATAAAAGCAAAATTTCTGAATAAAGCAAAATTTCTGAAATCATTCAGCTATTCAGCTATCTTTCAATATATAAGCACAAAGCTTTATAAGAATTAAAGCCCCCAATTTTGGTTTAAAATATCATTGTCATTTGAAGTAAAAAGGCTTTAAATTATTTCTATAATAATCATCCATTTTGAATTTTTGTCTCTACTCATTCCATTGTTTTTTGCTATGACCTTTTCAAAGATAGCTGTTATATAACCATAAAAATAAACATTATTTTAACTTATATTTGTGTTAGTTTCCTTAAAATAATTATCCAAATACAGAAGGTTGGCTTCCTGATGATAGAAATATTTTAAAATGAGAGACAATTTAAAAGATTAGAAGTAAATGTCTTTGCTGTAAAAAAGTATGCAAGTTCATAAAGCACATAATATAAAGTGAGAAACAGGAAAAATATAGATATTGATTAGTAATGGGTGCCAGGGTTAAAAAGCTATCAAGATAAATTGAAGAGATCAAAGAAAAATGGAAATAAAGTAGGGAGATTAGAGATATACTCCGTGCCAAGCAATATAGTTAATTAATATTTTTAATTCCAAATAATGACAAAATATATTAATTTCTCAATAAAGATTTTTCAAGAGCAGATCAGAGTACAGATTCTGGAGCCAAATCCATCTGCCTACACATCCTGGCCATGTTCATTTCCTGTCTATGTGACTCTAAGCGGACTCTTGAAACCATCCACAATGAGAAGTAAACTGAACTGGGTTGTTTTAAAGAGTAAGATTTAAAATAGGTAAGAGTTCCTACATACAGCAAGTGCTCAATCAGAATTAAGTATTGGAGGAAGAAGCAGGAGGAAGATGGGTTGGGGGAGAAGAGAAAAGAGGAGAAGAAGAAGGAATGGGGAGGGGCAGAAAGGAGGAGGAGGAAGCACTGTACTATGGATATATAAAGGAAGTCTCGTATGTTCTTTGAAGGCTTCTAGTAGTAGCAATTAAAAAGTAAAAGAAATAAGTATAAGTAATTTACCAACATATTATTCTAGGTTTGAGAGAGATATGGGGCAGGTTAATATAGGAAATGTGGCCTCCAGAATTGTGAGTCAGTAAATTATGTTTCTTAAGGCACTCAGGATATGGCACTTTGCCATAGCAACCTCAGAAAACTAGTGACGTCATCACCTTAGCACATTCTCGGTATAAAGTGAAGCACTTCACAGCTTCACATTCCTTTCAGTTAAGCATCCCGTGTGCCCTTTACACTATAGCCCCTCAGTATGTTCTAGTGACATTGCTAGTACTCAGTGGCAATTTATGCATGGCCTACAGTTTAGAGATTGACAGCAATCCTCTAAGCAATGTCATCAACCACAATTTCCATCATTAAGGACTTAGCCTGTTAATCTTCCATGTGTGTGTATGTTGCTAGGGGTGGAACGCAGGATCTTCTCACTGAGCTATCTGCCCAGCACCCCCCTTTTTTTGGCAGAGGGATTATTTCCTACTTTGAGTAACAGTTACTATGCATTCATTATCAATCAATAGTTGCCCTCTATTGTTACCATGTCTTCAGATTAAAACATGTTTAAACTTCACTCACCAAAAAGAAAAAGCAATGGTCCTCCTTAAATTTGATTACTTCATACGTCCTCTGACCCCCCTTCCCTTTCCAATTTCTCATTCACACTGTCTCTGGTTATCACACCCATGACTCCCTATCACCAAGTTGCACGCATGCTCTTTATTGTTGGCTGACAATGTTGATACAGCATTACCATCATTCTTGGAACTCCCCAGCTATAGACTCCCAGCTATGCAGTCCCACTCTTCCAGATGTCCTCTTATCTCTCCAGCCATTCCTTCCCAGACTCTCCATGTGTTACATTGCTTGCACCTGTTTCCTACACCAGATATGTGCTGTGCTTCTCATCCTCCTGCCTCTGGTCTCCTCCCTGTGCTGACCCCTCCCTTCTTCCTTCCCCTCGTGACTTTATCAAAAGCACTATCTTCCAAAGATGCCAAATTGAATGCAAACCTAAGTACTCATCTTTTTTAAAAGTTTGCAAACATACAAATAAAAGGGCTTACGGTCTTTGAAGTTTAGGAAGAACTAATCTATATAATGATAAGCTCCCAAGTTATTCAGTATATAACACTTTGAAATCACCAAACCATTATTTCCACCAAATATGCCCTCTTAGATGTATTGTAAATAATATCAAAATGTAATTGGTCTTTTTGTTACAAAACCTACATCTGAGCATGGCATTTCCACCAGCACAGTCCAGCAAGCCATAAATATGTGGTTAATACTTTTGCACTTAAAATCGTTTCCCATGAATGTATGTTCTACAATTTACTCTCTGTAATTCATCTCCAGTGTTAACTTTACATTAATCCTCATCATTTCTCAACTAGCTCTCCTTCACTGGAACCAGCTCCCCTGTCTGCCCAACTTCACATCAAAACTCTTCACGGGGTCCCCACAACCTTTAGTAGGACTCAGAAAAACACTCAATATCCCTGATCCACACCTCATTGTACATTTACAACTTGCAGGCAATCACAGATAAACTAAAAAGGATTCTATGCACTGGAATGAAAAGCATTAATGTTTTATAATTCAAATAAAATGTAAATACAGTACTAAATCAATACTTAGAAAAAAATCGGTCACCTCTCCAACCAGCTTTAAGTAATAAAAGGCTGACTTCCATGAGTATGGTTTATGTTTCTTGACAAAAGGCAATGGAAAAAAAGTGTAAGAACTCAAAGAATGCAACACAGAAATATACAAAAATAATGAATAAAGTATGTACTCTGGAATATGACATACTTAGGTTTAATTCTTTGATATTCTTTTTACTTTGGAGTTAATCTATTCTATACTGGATTTCATTATTTGTAAAATAAGGCCAATAAAGCCCTCTTTCAGAATTGCAGTGAAAAATAACTGCAATGATACATGAGAAGGATATGGGAAAATGCCTGAATGTTGTATGTCTGCAATAAATTGGAATGTAAAAAAGAAAATGAATATGGTGCAAGGGAGCCTGCTTACCATCGCCTTCAACCCAAAACTCTGCCTGCTATTCTTTCTTTGGTTTTTACTTCGTGAGGTTGTAGGCAGTAATAAAAGATTAAGTGAAACCGAAGTGAGGAAAAAGTGTCTGAGGGATGCCAACTCATTCAATCCAGGTAAGGTTTTACAAGGGAAGGCATTTAGGAGAGCAAAGACACCTCACTGTTATCCACACCAAATTCCAAATTTAAGATTACCAGATTTTGTAAGTTTATGTTTACTGGGCTTCTACTCAGAAGCACTGGGCAATACCAATGGTATCTCAGGATATGTACTCCAAACATTAAATCCAATTTAAGGAACAAAAGTAAACTTGGTTTTTTAGCATCGAAGTTGTTCTTTCAACCAAAGTAGTAAGAGTCTTGTTGACTATCTGTTTTGGTCTGTCTGTCTGTCTGTCTTTTTTAATTAGGATATATTTTTAGTACATGATGATTACAGTTATTTTAGGGAGTTAGTACATGTAAAAAATACATCTTAATTCTTTTATGTCATCTCCTAACTCCTCCATATCTGTCTTCTCCAACTCTTGATCCCCTTCCCATTTATGAAAGCTCTATTTTCATCATTTTATCCTTCAATTCTTTTTTCCCTTACCTTTCCCTCCCCTGCCTCCTCCTCTGTATCTCCTATTCTGTCATCCATTTGAAAAAGATTTCTCTACTTCTTATTTACCTATCTTGCTCTCTGTTTTTCAGAGACACAGAGAGAGAAAGAAAGATACAGAGAGACAGAGAAAGAGAATTTTATTCATATAAGAGAAACCATGTAATATTTAAGTGTATGTGTCTGATTTATTTCACTTCACATTATGGTCTCAAATCACACCTATTTGTGTATGACTGCCTCTAGATTTATCTTTCTTTATGATGACATAGTACTCCATTGTGTAAAAATATCACAATTTCTTTACCCCTTCATCTGTTGATGGTCACACAGGCCATTTCCAAGATGTAGTTACTATAAATTGTGCATTGATAAACATGGGTATGCCTATATCACCATAACATGGTAATTTTAACTCTGGGGAAAGTATCTAGAAGGGAGATCACTGGGTCAAATGGAATTTTTATTTTCATTTTTTTCCTACTTCCTTCCTCCTCTCATCTTAGCAGCAGAATTATCTATACTCTCATAGGGAAAGAGATATTTGAACGTGAACCTGAATAATGTTAATATACCCCAGGACAGATGTAACTTTGTTACCTTCAAATTCAGTTATGGCAAACTTTTATCAACTTGTAATGTTCACTTTATTATCATTGTGTCCACAAAAATAGATAATAGGGGTTCCTATGTGAACCTCACACTATCCCCTTCACCTGCCCATATAAACCTAATCTTTTCTATATGCTCGAGGTATAATTTTGTAATTTATATTTTGGTATCAAAACTACTTGGATAATTCACTCCATTAATTTTAATAAGTGAAGGAATCATTGGTAAGAGGCATATTCACTAATGTTAAAAGAAGTGTTTTAGTAAGATTTTACAGAAAAACATTCCACTGTAAGACACAATTGGTGCACCAAGGATTATTGCCTTACCACCAGCTACAAATTATGCTTAATTTTTCATATTATGCCCATGTTTATAAAATGTCAATATATGTTTATTGTAATTACAGAACAAAAAGATTTGTTATTGGATGGCAATTACATTTTGTTTTAAAGGGATATATATATATATATACACACACATATATACAAACACGCACATATATATTTAATATATACACATATATCTACATATACTATATAAATTGTATCTGTATACTGAGTTCAACATATGCTTGATGCATTCATCATGCTAAATGATATGAGCATTGTAATGATATGTTGAAATCAGATGGCAAAGCTGACTGTAAATAGTGCTATTATTCACACTGCAAGTGTGTACAGTGTAATTTTATTTATTTTTTATTTTAAACAAAGGGTAAAACTAAACTTAATAAAAGAGAACAAAGCAGATCAGATGCAAAACAATGTAAGTGACACCTATTTCAAAGCAAGACAACAGGAAATCTGCAGTGGCTACCATAATGTCTGTTGCTTTCTTCTAAATAGTAATTTTGAAACACAATAAAATGAAAGTGCAAATAAATATTGAAAAGATTTTTTAAATGATTAGGTAGATGTTATTATATAGTTTGAAAATCCCAAACACTTACTAGGAAAAACTACAGCATCTCTAATAGGGTTAAATATAAATAAATTGCATGGACCTAACAGTAACAACCAAAAATGGAAATAAGCAATAAGAATGTGCAAAAAACTATAATGAAGAAAACTATAAAACTACTGAGAGAGAAAGGAAAGTCACACAAATGTAGAGGTATCATTTATTTCTTGAACAGAAAGACTCTAATTGTAAATATATCAGTTTCCTCACAAAATGAAATCTATAAATTCAATGAAGTCCCAAGGAGTGGAAACTATGAAATTGACAATATAATTTTAAGTTTATCTGAAAATACAAATTTCTGAATGCCTGGCACAAGTTTATCAGTGGGGGTAAAAAGATACAAAGTTCAAGATAGAAATTATTAAGTGGTACATCTTCCTAATGAGCTTTTTGGAAAACTTAAAGCTGAAACTCTAGTACACAGTCTTTACTACATTTGAAGTAATGTAAAGGTACCAATATAATAAAATTAAATGGCAAAGATACTAAAGTAAATATTAATATTTTAATTACTAGGAAAATATATAACATAAAGCAAACTACTGTTGATGAAATGTCCAGCAACAGGTGAGTCTTTAAACATAGAATCGCATGTATCTGTAACATGGGCTGCCATGTTGGGCTGGGGATATAACTCAGTGGTAGAGCACTTACCTCGCATGCAGGAAGCTCTGGGTCCTCTTTCTAATACAGAAAAACAGGCTATCAGATTCATATTTCAGTGGCATATGGAGATTTACATTAAGTTGAACAAATCTCTGCGATGAGAAGTATAAATAAACAGATGGACATAGCTGGAGAGATATATCACAAAGGTTAGTGCAGACTACCTTTGAATTGTGGAACTGTATTGTTTGTATTTTCACTTTTATTCTTTTACCTATTGCTGGAAACTTCTACATTTTCACTTCCAGGTTTTAATTCCAGGTTAATTAGAGTAAAAGCAAGATCAAGCCTTCTTTACCTTCCTCAAGTAACTTCAAAATAGTTTTTACCTTAAATAGTTAATAGCTTTAATTTCCACATGGGTTTATATCCAAAATTAAAAGGTATTCTTAGTGGCAAACATATCCATTAAAATACTGAGCAGAATGCTGAAATATGAATTAAGAATATGAGGCTCAGACTTTAACAGGCATACAACTCTTCCATTCTGCGCAGAAATTTTACTTCACTCAAAATTCAGCCTCAGGTCATATACGCACTGAAATTTCTATTAAAAAAAAAACAGAATGTAAAATTAGGAAGGACCAGTAGATAAGAAATGTAAGTTTTGGGAGGCATTGAAGCAAATATTGGTAACCCTACAATGAAAGTGGTGAGAATGTTATTGTGACCAAATCATTCTGTTTCTACAACCTAACCATACACATTTATTAAATGGCACACTCTTCCTAACAATACAATATACTTCTGTGTTACTCTTTAGCATTAGTTTAGCCCTAAGGCTATCATGATGCTCACATAATTGATACTGTGAGTATATAAAACTATATTAATTTCAAGCTCCAGTAGAAACACAGAAATACATCAGTATTTATCAAGTGAAATAAAGAAGGTAGAGAAAAAATTATTACCCTCAAAAGTGTAAAGAGGGTGCCATATACAGTGTGCATTTGCTTGGAAGAGTGAGCTAAATTAGGTTTTTTGTTTTAAAAGCAGGTCCCAGATTTATGGAACTAAGTAATCATTTATTTTTGCTCTATTCAACTACAAATACAAACTTGGACAATGTCAAGGTTATAAAAAAAAAGACAGAAAGTGGTTTTTCTACAAATCAACTCTATGTCCAAAGCTATTATTTTATTCTTTCTTATTCTTAGTTTCTTCAACTAATAATATAAAAAATGATTTATGATGAAAACTTTGAATATCTCTTGACATTCAAAACTTTGACTTTTATCTTTCCATGTTTCTTTTTTAAAATAAAATTCAAACTTATTTTTATTTATTAAATCCTTTTAAGCCAAGTCAGAGATTTTATAAATTATAAGCAAATGATTATCAAATAATTATACATTGAGTAATGTCATGATTCTTTAGGATGGATTTTGAAGAAGCCAATAAAAATGTCTTCGTTCTCTATTCAAACAAAGAAAGCAAAATAATATTGGCATAAAAAGACTGTGCATTCAGCTAAACAAACGTGCCAACTATATCCTCCTAATTCACTCTGAGTAGTTCAATCATCAAATCTAATTTGTAGCATCCTTCTGTTGTACATAATCAAACTTGTGATGCCCAGATTTATTGGAGTAGTATATTTCTAGCACTTTCCAAATTAGCTGACATCTAGTCCCCCTCCAGGTCCTGGTGACTGTGATTATTACATAGCTATAAACTTTTGAGGCTTAAGAAATCTATATGTTGGGTCCTTTCCCATATATGAGCCTTCACGAATGCATTGCACCTCCTTTACCTTTTATCACTGTCTCAACTCCCTTTTATATTTCTTCAGTTGGTCCTCTAAATTATCTGGCTCAACATAACGATATAGCTCTCTTTGTCCAGCATTATCAGCTTGCCTTTGTCCCTTTGATTTCATTCTCTATTTACTTACCAATCATAAAACTCAAGAGTATTTTCCAAATACTCTGACTGCTCCCTTGAACCTAGGAACAACTCATTTCTAGAATGAAGCACGAAACATTTTAACTTCTAGGTCAGTTATGTGTTTCTAATTAGAGTAAAAGGAAAATCAAGTCTTCTTTACCTCCCCAAAGTAATTCCAAAATAGTGTTTACCTTAACATGGTATTCCATGACACATGTAATTGATGGCTACCTTGACTTCTGTTCTACTGAAACACTGTATTGAAGATTAAAACACCACTTTTTGATGTTTTAATTACTATCATTTCCTTAATGCAATACCTGGTTGAAACTGGGCCCATGTAACTCAGTTTATGCCAGCAGTCTACACTTGGTGAGTGTCAAAAAGGATAAACAAGTGATTTGTAGAAAAATGGATGTATCTTGAAACCATATCTTAAGTTAAATAAATCAGACATACAAGTTCATATATAGCAGTAATCCTCTTTTGTCAGAAACCCAAAGGGTAAACAAGTAACATAGATATTGGGAAGTTGAAAGAACATGTCCAAAGGAAGGGGAACAAAAGAGGGTAAGAGAAAAGGGAAGAAAGGGAACAAGAAAGAGAATAGAAGGAGAAAGTGGAAACAGCTTTTGTAAATGGGGAGGGGAAAGGGCATGAAGGAAGGGGAGAGAAACGGGGAAAAATAAATGAAGATACATTATGTATAAGTACAGATTTCCTATGATAAATGCTATCAATATGTATGAGAAATATGTACTAATAAAAATATAAAGTCATGCATTTGGTAAAAGATTTCATAAAATATAGTATCAATGTATACATATATTGGTTCATGCTTATTAAGCCTAAAAATGTGAAGCTACTCAATTAGGCCCTGCCAGTTTAAAAAAAACACATATTATAAAATGTGCATAACATAAGCAAAAGGTACAATCCTTTCTCCACTTAAATGCTTTTGTGTCTTTGCCAGAAATCAATTGTGGGTATCTATTTTGGGACTTCATATTGGTACTTTTCTGGTTTGTCTATCTTGGTATCAATGCTGTTTTGCCATGATTGGTGTAACTTTTTGATAATTTGTGAGATTGGGGAGGATTGAAGTGCTAATTTTGTGCCTCTATCAAAGTTGTTTAGATTATTCTAGTCTTTTGTATTTTTACAGAAATGTAAGAACCAAAATGTTAATCTTTATGGAAAAAAAAAAAACCCTGTAAACTTCTGAAATTAGATGGCTACTGGACCTATTGGTAAAACAATGACTTACTTAAGAAAACAACACTGTGAAATGTATATACACAACCCCTACTCCCTATTAAGAGACATTCCTTGTAGCAATTCTTGAATTCTTTCTTCCTTCTTCTCACTGCTCCCCTAGAAGAGGTGTGAATATTTTTCTGGTTGAAATGAACAAATGAATGAAATGTAGTAAGTGACTCAGCTCTTTTCTTCCGCCCTTTTATAGTCACCAAGCTGCCCACACAGCACATACTCCTACATTCTATAATTCCCGTGGCAGGCTCTCTTGAGAAAAACTCAGGGCTCCCTCTGAATGTAACTGGCTCTCTCCAATTAACTATGCTGAGTTTTGCTCCTCTGAGGGGATCAATCATTAGCAAACATACTTGGCTAGAGGACCTGTGTTCTCTAAATTCATTTGAATTTGAGAGATGAAGACATCTTATTTATCTATCTTATTTTATATCTAGCTCTGAATTATTTCTCTATCTGGGCAGAATGGAGATGGAAAAACAAGGCAGAATCATTTACTAAGCTCATCAAGCCCTGCTTCTTTTGAGCTGTGTATTAAGCAATAGGTTAACCCATTGATAAGTACAAACCAATCTAATCACCCTGCAAAAGCTCCAGCTCTGAGCACGTGAGACTTTTAGGGGCCATTTTAGTGTTAGTCCATAACAACTCAGAAAAGGATATGTTATTATCTCCATCTTAGATCATAAAAGGGCACAGAATCCAACTTTCACTCCTGCTCCCAGCATATGCTACAAACTGCTTCCAGCCTGATCACCTGATTATTAGAAACACAGATTCTCTGGCCCTGCCTCAGATCAACTGTATCAAAATCTCCTTTTGAACAAGATCTCTATTTGAATAAAAGAGAAAGTCCTGGCATGGATGATATGCTTACATGCACATTCACTTTTGATGAACACTGAGTAGACAATCTTACTCGAAGACATGAAAAGACTAGATGGAGCTAGTCAATGTCTGTAATACTTATCAATAAAGCAAATTAACTAGAGAAGTTAATAGCTTCACAGTTATCACAAAATTGATAAGTAATAGAGCTAGAGGTGAAATCAAGTCTTATTTGATTTAAAGCATATAATATTTCTCCCACACCATGATTTTCCCAACTGGTATTATGTCCTATTTTAGTTGAACTGATAAGAAGTAGATAGGTAAGCAAGTAAAATAGAGAAGTGGAAGACATAGGTAGATAAATACAAAAAATAGGTAGGTATAGCAAGACATAGCGACATGATACGTGCAATCTAAACACATGTGAATAATGACACTCGAAACAGTCTACACTGTCCTTCACTTGAGACTAATTAGAACTCTAATATTGTTTTTAAATTTTGATTAATAAATCATTAATATTAATAATATTAAGTCATGTGATGACTTAATATTAAAAAATTAACCTTTAACCATGACCACGCACTTAAACAGGCAAAATATATTTTAATAATTTATAGCATGTTCCGATTATATTATCACAAAGTTCTCTGCCTAGAAATAGCATTTTGCAGGTTCTGTGAGGTAATGTTTATATGTAGATGTCACCAAATAATTAATTTCTTTCATTAAAAGAAAGTTGCCCTATCAATATACTCCTTCAATATCTGTAGAAAAAACATAAAATATATTTTTCAAATTGTGAATAAAGAAATAATTGAAGTACAAAATTTTCAAGCATGTTGGGAACAAGTAGTTTCCCTTCTGTAAAGAGAAATCCAATTCCTGTAATACTGGTAAACATCCGCTTGTAGCAATTACTGAGAATTACATAATATATTGATGTTGAAGAATACTATTAAGAGGAACATAATATTTTATTACAGCTTTACATCATCTCCTCCAGAAGGCTATATGGCATCTGTTGCTACATGAAAATTGTGCGCTTAGTCATTTCTTGAAATCACATTTTATAGATTTTAAATGATTCCAGGTAGACAAACTTTATTTTGTATTTTAACTACCTGTTTCAAGATTCAACCAAATTGGCCCTTCACGCCCAGGAAGTCTCCCAGAAAGCAGCATCTCGGCCTGTCTCTTTGGGACCCGAAAGTCTCAGACCCGTAGAGTGGCCCAGGCTGTTTGGACCGAAAGTCTGCGCAGACCTGCATCTCGGCGGGACTCTTTGGGGCTGGTAGGCCCGCCCTTCATCCGCAAGATACTGCCTGGAGATCGGCATCTGGACCAGGTCTGTTTGGGCCCGTAGCCCCGCCCTTCACCCCCAGGAAGTATCCCACAAAGCAGCATCGCGGCCTGGCTCTTTGGGACCCGAACCTCTCGGACCCGCAGAGTGGCCTGGGCTGTTTGGATCAAAAGTCTGCGCAGACCTGCATCTCGGCGCGACTCTTTGGGACTGGTAGGCCCACCCTTCATCCGCAAGGTACCACCTGGAGATCAGCATCTGGGCCGGGTCTGTTTGGGCCCGTAGCCCCGCCTTTCACCCCCAGGAAGTTTCCCAGAAAGCAGCATCTCGCCCTGTCTCTTTGGGACCCAAAACTCTCGGACCCACAGAGTGGCCCGGGCTGTTTGGATTGGGAATATTGTGGAGACTGGCATCTTGGCCAGTTCTGTTTGGGACCGGGAACTTTTCAGAAACCAGCATTCTGGCCTGACTCTTTGAGACCTGTAGGCCCTTCACTCGCAGGAAAACTCCTGGAGACCTGCCTGGGACAAAGCACGGAGGCCTGGCCTGCCTGAGATTCAACAGGCTCCGGGGTGGCCACACCCAGCATTCGCCTTACAACTTAGGGAGCCAGGAGCCCACAGAGGGGACTTAGGACACTGTGAGGAAGCCAAGAGCCTGTGGGGGAGCCACTGCCCCTCGAGGAACTGAGGGTGTAACAGGTAATTTGCCACATAAGCAGAGAAAGCTTTGGAACACCGCTCAAAGTAAGGAAATATAGAAAAATGACAAAAGGAAAGACCAAAAGGCAGGCTCAAAGCCCTAGCCCTCCCCAAGAAAGCTTAGAAGCTGTGTACATAGAAGAAAAAAGAAGCCATACATAAACCTGAAATGTCTGAAATGATATCAAATGAAATAAATATGCAAATAGGGAAAGCTATGGAGAAATTCAAACCAGAAATACTTGTCCAGGTAAAAGAAGAACTGATAAAAACAGTGAAAGAAATAGTGAACGCATCTAGTGAAAACACAGCTAAAAAATTCGAGGAACAAAGCAAACAGATAGAATCCCTCAAAGAACAATATAAGAAACAAACAGAATGCATAAAGCAGATTCAAAGAGATATACAGGAAATGAAAAATTCTATTGAAAGCTGTAAAAACCGCCTCAATGAAAGTGAAGACAGAATTTCAGACCTCGAAGATAAGATTGCAGCCAGTGAGCAGGAAAGACAAGATCTTT
>PVJX010025514.1:0-26858 GCA_004027295.1 Dolichotis patagonum | reverse complement strand
GGAGGAGGAGGAGGAGGAGGAGGAGAAGGAGAAGGAGAAGGAGAAGCCACTGCCACCTTAATTAAAGGTGTCACTTTGCCAGTAGCAAAAATATTACTACATCTGTCCTTCATGCACTGATTCACTGGCTGTAAAAATACCATGGCCAAGCATAGTGGTAAAAGTCTAGTCCTAGCCCTCTGACGACTAAGGCAGGAAGGATCACTGTGAGTTTGAGGCCAACCCAGGCTACATAGTGAGTTCAAGGCTGCGTTGGTTAGTTTTCTCTTGTTGCTGGGACAAAATACTCAACCCCCAAAATTAAGGCAGGAAAGTTTAAATAAGCTAAAAGTTCATGGGGGTTTCAGTCCATAATCTGCTGGGTCTAAGGCAGAATGACTCATGGCAGAGGGCAATAGTTCATGGAGGCAGAAGACAGCAAAAGTAACAAGAGCAAAACAGGAGGAGGTGCACAGAGAGAAGATTCTTTCTGTCCCTTGTATTGTATGTGGATTACTCATCTTAGGGTGTGTGTAGCACTCACATCCATAATCCCAGCACTGGACCATGAATCAATCACAAATACTATAAGCCTACCTCCATGACTGTATGAGGCTTTAAGGGGGACATTCTGACACAAACCATAACAAAGGCCAATTTGAATTACATAGCAAAACCCTGTTTCGAAAAAACAAAAAACAACAAGAACACCATGTAGTACTATATTAGTCAATGGTTTTTTTTTTGAGGTGTTCTCCTTTTTTAATTTGATTTTAAATGGGGTAAAATTAAACACAACAAAACAGAACAGAACAGGACATAAGAAAGCATAAATTTCAAAGCTAGACAACCAGAGATCTTCACTATCTGTCATATTGTCTCTTGTTTTCTTCCGAATGGTTGTCCATGTCTTTGCATATGGGGAGTTCATACTAAATAACATAGCCAATCCTTTCACAAGATGTGTAGTTAACTGGCTGCCACTTGCTAAGGAGGGGGGGACACAGGACAGGAGACAGGACGACAAGAGATTTTTGATTCTCAGCCCGCATGCCAGAAGGCTCACAGCAAACCCCCAGAGAGGGGAAGAGTTCTTTCTTCTCCTGGCATGCCAAGTAAAGCTCATGGTGCAGGTCCTGACACGCCAGGGTCTCTCTCCTTCAGATTGCCCAAAGTCTGCCACACTCACAGCTGCCCCCCAGAGAGGGGAGGAGCTCCTTGTTCTCCTTGCACCCCCAGTCAACCACACGGTACAGGTCTCGACATGCCAAGGTCTCTCTCCTTTGGGCCACCAAAAGTCTGCCACACTCACAGGCTCCCCCCAGAGAGGGGTGGAGCTCCTTGTTTTCTCGGCACCCCAAGTCAACCCCATGGTGCAGGTCCCGAGGCACCAGGGTCCCTCTCCTTCACGTCTCCAAATTTCTGCCACACTCACCTGCTATTTCTTTCTGATGAACTGACCATTCCATTTCCAAAGTTGTGAAGTGGCCAACAGACCACAGAAAGAATTCTCTTTAGGCTCCTGTTTGAAACCAGCAGCTATAGCAATCTGCTGGCCTTGCTTCAGGGCCATTAGTCAATGGTTTTTGTTTAGCAAAGAAGAGGAGGTTTGGGAGACACAGGAAAAGGCAAAGTTGCTGAGGCTCCAAAGGATCTGGAATTGGGGATGCCAGGTGCTGTCCCAGGCTCTCTCTCCAGAGCCTTGGTCTCAGTCTCTGCTTCTCTAGACAAGGCCACTTCACTGACCTCTACTTTTCTCGCAGACCCAGCTGCAATGAACTCTGGCAGCACAGGAACAGGCATCACTCTTCCACAGAGGTGTGCTCCAGTCCCAAGTTCATAACACTTTATTCAATGAAGCAGACTAGATAGAACCTTTGGAGGGGTTGGGTGTTTAGCTCAGTGGCTTAAGCACTTGCCTGGCAAGCGTGAGGTCATGAGTTCAATCCCTGGAACCAAAAAATAGATAGAACCTTTGGGTCTAAATTGTAATTTCTGGGAAAGGGAAAAGGGGAGCTGAAGAAGAAAAGGCAGAAAAAGAACGAACATGTGTTATGTACATGTGCTAACTCCCTCCAATGAATGGAATGCAAACCTGTAGTTAGAAAAATATAAATTGCAATTTCTGGGCTCCAAGTGTAGCTGAGGAGTACAGTGCTTACTTGGCACGTGAGGCCATGGGTTTGAGCCCCTACCCCACAACAATAAATACATTAAACCAATAAAGAAAATCAACTGCAAATTTGTTTATGTACTTATTTTTGCAAATTTATTTTAAAAGAAGATGACTGTCCCCACCTAAATAAGGAATCCAGCATGCATCCATTTCCCTATGGGCAGTAGTGTAAGGTCACAGTATAAAAATAGGAATACTATACACCTGCTTTCATAGAAGGAAGGAGGGACAGAGTTAGGGAAGGTGGCTATTTTAGGGTATATAAATCTATGTGGCCTAAAAGTCATTCCAAAATGCATCTAGTATACACATAAGACTATTGGGAGGGGGTTACCAGGAATTAAACTTTTGACCTCACCCTTGTCAGCAGGCACTTGTGCTGTTCAGCTGTATCCCCAGCCACATAGGCCTACTATTAATCCCATTTTACAGATGAGGACATTAAAGCATTCAGAGCCTAAATAAATTACCCAAGGTCTGAGAGCTAGTTAATGGCAGACTCAGGATCTGAATAAAGTCAAGTCTGGAGTCATAATCTCCAATCCCTGCTTATCAAATAGTTTTATTATTTTATACAGATTTTTATCAGGTCTGTTGACAGGCATTCAGTTCCTGTTTCAGTTCCTGTGGTGAAATTACTTCTCTCATGATAAACTAATAAATTGGGGGCTGGGGATTTAGCTCAGTGGCATAAGCACCTGCCTGGCAAGTGCGAGGTCATGAGTTTGATCCCTGGTACCAAGAATAAAAAAATTTTTTTTTAAAAAACCTAATAAATTGGTAATTTTGTTCTACACCACTATGATGGGTTCCAGTTACATCAATCCAATCCTAAGAAATGACTCTGTTGTTAGTATACTGATAAAATTGGGTTTCAATGAAGCCATATGTTAAGGCTGAAACTAGCAACGAAGGTCAGAATGATTATAAATTCCACCATTCAGATGATGCTCATTCCTAGGAAGTTTCTTAAAGGAGAGTTTCTGGAATTTCTAACATGTCAGTCCTCTTCTCACTGCATGAAACATTTTGATTTCTACAAATACTATCTATTAAGTCCTGTCTTGATCACTTTTTTCTCATTGCCAGGCTTTCTTCTCTCTTGGCTGTACGGGTTGAGTACCTGGATCACTGAGCACTCTGAACCTGATTGTGAGGAATAAATTCTCTATACCGCCACCATCCTGGAACCTGATGCAGCCACCGCCATTTTAGAACCTATGTGGCTGATGCTGCCACCATTCTGAAACATGGTGCTCTGCAGCTTCTTCCTCAAAGTAAAGTCTTTCAGTTTTGCAGTTTTGAGGCTTCAAAGTGTGGGGACTTACTGCTGTTTGTGAATATAAAAGACTGTTGAGAATACAAAAGACTATCTTTTATATTCTCCTCTTCCTTCTCAACAATAGAGATCTCAGCTCTATCTTTGCAGTCCACAGCTTCACTGGAGCTTTTTTCCAGGCCAAACTGAAAATGTTTCAAATCACCCTGCTGGGCTCTTTGCTCTTGATTCAAAACATAAATCTGGCTAAAAGCCCCCAACCATAGCCATGCCACTGCCTCACCATTTGATTGCCTTGAAATTTCTTCTATCAGATTAATTAGGCCACTGCCCTTAATCTTAGTCTCAGGCAAAGTCTCTGGACATGAGCAAAATGCAGGCAAATTTTCTGTCAAGCCATAACACACATCATCTGCAGTCCAACAGCCAATGCAGTCCTTCCCAGCAGAAGTCTTCCCAAGTCTGGCAGGATTTCTATCAGCCTTCTGGTCTTCTGAGCTCTTACCAGAATCTCCCATACAGAACAGCCCAAACCATTCTAGCTGTATTCCTTTAGGCAACATCTTCTAACCTTTCCAAAGTCTTCCCACAAGTCATTTCCCAGGGATCTTGAGCCACATGGTCAGGTTTAGTCACAGCAATGACCCCACTCCTGGTACCAAATTCTGTTTTGGTTACTTTTCTCTCATTGCTGGAACCAAATACCTGACACCCAAAATAAAGGAAGGAAAGTTTTATTTAGCTTACAGTTTTTGGAGGTTTCAGTCCATACTCAGCTGTTTCCAAGGCAGGGTGGCATGGCTAACAGGCAACCATTCATGGAAGCTATGGCAGAGACCAAAAGAGGCAAGAGCAAAAAACGCAAAAGGCAAAAACACACCTCCTTCCCTCCGTTATATTGTATGCCAGCCACCTGCCCCCGGGTGGATACAGCACTTACATCACCAATCTCAGTGCTAGACAATAAACCAATCACAAATGCTGGACTCAGCCACCTTTGAAAGGCCCACCTGCCATGACCACATGAGGCTTTGGGAGGATATTTACACACAAACTATAAAAGACCCTTGGGGAAAAAATCTAGGGCTGGGTGTGGTGGCCTACACTTGTGGCCTGTAATTCTAGCACTCAGGAGGCTGAGGCAGAAAGATTGCCATTTGTTCCAGGTCAGCCTGAACTACCAGCAAGATCCTGTTTCTAATACAAAAGACAACAATAACAAGAAAGAAAGAAAGAAAGAAAGAAAGAAAAGAAAAGAAAGAATGGAAAGAAAAAAGAAAACTAAGTTTCTCTCTCCAACTTTAAGAGTTTTTGTTTCCATTCACACACTCACGCCACACTTGTTTTTAGTGTCAATTATGTGCCAAGCAATATGCTAGGCACTGGGAACGCAGTGTAACATAGGCATTGTTCTACCCCTAATCTAAACTATCTTTCTTTTTTATTTTATTTTTTATTTTTATTTTTTTAATTTTATTTAAAGAGAAAAAAAAGCAATACAGAAAAAAGGGTAGAAACAATACAAAACCTCAAAAAAAACCATAAATCACTAGTTGACAAATAATCTAAACTATCAAAGCTTAAAATGTGAGGCAGATAGAATTCTCTGGGCAGATTTTGAGAGAATAAGAATGAAGGGACAAGAAAGTGAAAAGGATATGTGAGTCTCCTCACCACACACATAGCAGAAGTGAAGAAAGAGAGTAGAGAAGTATTAAAAATTATCCCAGAGGTAGATTTTGTGAGTACTTATTAATACATTAATAATAATAGCAATGTTTTCCCTTCCCCTGGAAAAAAGTACACTGTGACATAAATAACCTAAATCAAAGCAGACTTAGCTAAAGAATAACCAGTTAGCAAAACCCAAAGTCTTACGTGATTATGAGCTTTCTGACATGTCTATGAAATTGACTGCTTCATCTTAATCAATCCACAATTACATATTTATAATATATATGTATAAATGCCACTCCATTCAGCTGATAAACCCATCTGAACCTCAGCAGGTATAATTCATCAGAATACTGCTAAGTTTTTGTCTATCCTAAAAGCAAACTCAGATTCTTTACAAGCACTAATTTCCCCCAGTGTCAGGAACAAGTCTGGTACAGAGAGGGGCCGAGAGTCCAAATCGCCAAACCAGAGTGAAGAAGAGGGAGGGGTATAGCGATGAGGTCAGAGGGATAGGTGAGGACATTTGGACCTCGTAACAAGGCCTGCATTCCAAATGCCGTTGGAAACTACTGTAGGGCTTTGTTGGGATGAATGCAAAGATGTGATTTACCAATTTAAAGAATCATTCTGGCTTCAGAGTGAAGAATGAAATATTTGAGGGCAAGAATAGAACCAGAGAGACCTGCCAGAACAATACTGCCAAAGGCTAGAGGAAATGTTTTGTTAGTCTGGACTTGAGGAGTAACAGTAGAGGTGATGAGAGTTCACTGAACTTCAGATCTATTAGGTTGATCTAACAGAATTTGCTGATAGAAATGAAAAAAGCCCTGAGTGATACCCAGGTCAATGCAATGGAAAGTTAGTGCCAATCACTGGGAAGAGGAACACTTGGAAAAGGAGAAGTTTAGGGGAAGAAATCAAGAGTCAAAGGCAGAAATGTCAAATAAATGCATAGAGGACTTACAAATAGGAGCTGGCACGTGAATCAGAAGCTCAGAGCAGTGGTCAAGGCCAAGAAGGTAAGTTAGGGAGGCTTCAGTAGTCATGGGAATAAGTGATAGCAGCAAGGAAATGAGCTTATAATAAAGAAAAGGCCAAGGACCAAGCCCTGGCATTGAACAGCATTGGGAAGGATGAGCAGTGGAGCAAAAGAGGCAAGAAGGAGCAATGATCTGGAAGCCACATGCCTTAATCGTTGTCCTTGTGAATAGCACGTAAAATATCCTGCACCCACCATTTAAGGGAGGAGAGACTTATTTTGGCTCACAGGTTCAGAAGTTTCAGTCCATGTTCAGTGGACTTAAACACCACAGTGGCAATGTGGAAGGACCTGGGCGGAGGAAAGCCTCATCATGGGAATCAGGAAACAGAGCTGGTGAAGGAAGGAGCCAGGAGGGCAGACATACCCTCCACCAGTGACCACATTTTCCCACCAGGCCCCACCCTCCAACAGCACACTCAGCTGCTGAACTCATCAAAAAAGGATTGCACCGATGATACAACGCACCCATCATCAAATCACCACCCACAAGCTTCTCCTGTGAGTGCACAAGGCCTGTGCGGGAACTTTTATGATCTAAACCACAACATCAAGAGAAGAAAGGCTTAACGAGAGAATGGCTGTCATGTGAAATGCTGCTAAGAGGCCAAGCAAGGTAAGCACTGAGATGGGACCAGCCTTGGTTTGCTAAGGTAACAGTTACTATTGGGCCTTGACAAGAGCCATCTTGGAAAAAAGAGTTCATTCCTGTATTCCAGCTGCTGTGATGCTGGAATAGAGTGGACAAAATACCAGAATTTGGGAAATGGAGGGAGTTGAGTTGAAAAAATGAGAAGACAGTAATAATAGATATTTTTAACGGGCTATTTCAATAAAATGAAGTAGGAAAATGTGGCAATAGTTGAAGGGGGATGAAGACACTAGAAATAGAATTTATATCCTTCTATATGCTGACAAGAATAACCAAGAAAAGTAAAAATTGTGGCTACAGGGATTATGTTGGGTTGAAATAGACAGACCAAAAGGACAGGACCTAATTAATACACACATAGAAATGTTGGTTTTAGAGGGGAACCTTGATGGGTATGCAGGTAATGGGGAAAAAGCAAAGTAAACGGATGGGGTTATAGCTCAGTGGTAGAGTGGCTACTGTGTTGTGTCTCCTGTACTAAGGGGAAAAAAAAAAAAAACAAAGTACATAGCTGCAAGTGTTAGAAAACTGATCATTTAATGAAGGAAATATGAAGCGGTTTTCTTCCAGTTGCTTCTGGAGAAAGGTCATAATCTAAAAGTGAGAAATGGGGTAGGGATGTTTAAGGTTTGAGGAACAGTGAGAAGCTGTGAACTAATTTTTTTAAGTGAGTGGGAAAGAAAAGGGAATATTGCAAGATGGTTAAAACAGGGTAAGTTTTTGAAGACCAGTCAACACAGTTGCATTTTGTTCTCTAGCAATGTCCAGCTGCTCAGTGCTGACATGAAAAAGACGGAGGATGATATTCAACTCAGGGTTGTGTTTCTCCTGTGAGAAAGATGAAAAGTGAGAGGAGCAAGGCAAATAAGGGTGTATGCAAAGAAGTGCCTGATTATACTAGACCACACAGCGAGACTAACGTGAATGGAAAAGCGGACAGGGAAGAAGTTTAGTCACCAGATTGGCTGCTTGGGAAGATTTGGTTGGGGGTGGTGAAAAGCTGTACAGGGATGATTGATGGGAAAAGTATGCAGTTCTAGAAACCAAGATATAGTTATAGGGTAACAGTGTGATTATAATCCATGACAGTGTTGTACTTAAATAGAGTGAAAGAAAATAATATTGGAAATGAGATTAAGGGACTGAGAGGTAAGGATGTTTACAATGATCATTTTTATGACTGCTGGGGTTACTGGTTACCAAGCAGAGAGAAGACTGGATGCTAGAATCTTTGTTGCATAGGAAGCATTAGCAAGAGACTATAGGTCAGTGTAGAGGGGTAGTGGTCTAATTAACAGCATGAGTTTTTCTTATTTGTGTCTTCATTTTCTTTTATATGTAGGAAGAAAGAATGCTTTTAAAAACTCTAAAAACTGCAATGAGAAACAGGCATCGTCTCTAGACTTGTGTGAATGAGATGAAGAAAACATGACAATGGCTTGGGAGAGCTGAAGGGAAAGAGAAACCACAGATTGTAAGGCACACTGGAGAGGAGTTTGTTTGGATGGGAAAGAACAAAAAGTACCTCAAACCAATGGACATTCTAAACTTTGTGAATGACAGTGATTCAGGTGGCTTGGGCTTTTGTTTGCTCTGAAGTGTATCTGGCCTAATCTTAATTCCAATGATTACTTAATGGAAGATAAGTCTCAGCCTCTGCAACAAACCTAACTTTCTAACTCTTTGTAGGAGAGGAAGGGGTAGGTAGCATTGAGCTCCCTGGCTAGTGGTGGCCCTGCTGCATAGTCCTCCCTTTAGTCCTGCTGAATGCAGTATGACAGTAGAAAGAGGGCTGATTTTACCCAGACCAAAGAAGCTCTCAAGGCTTTGTTTAAATCCTTTTCGGTCTTCTACAAATAATTCTATTCAGCCATCAAGTACACATTCCCTTGGAAAATTCCTTCCTTTGGTGTCCAAAGGCATATGCTGTAGCTTTCAGGCACATCAACCAGTGGCTTAATCGCTTTTGCTAGAGGCTATTTCCCTAGGAGTCCTCCAGTTGAGATGAAAAGCATCAACCTAGAGATAGCATTGGTCTTTCCTAGATTATGGCAGTGAAAATTAATGTGATATAGTGGCTCTTGTTCCTACAAAGCTGAGTCACTAAAAGTCTCATAATTGATGTTTGTTAAACTTAGATTCTATGATTTAAAAACAGCATATATGAAAATAATTATTTGTAGTGCATTCTTTTCTTTTTGACAGTTGCAGTTTTCATTTCAGCATTGTTGTCAAACACATATTAACACCACACTTAGTCTGGATATAGTTTAAAAATACAAAGCAGCTCAGTGCAAATGAAATTAACAACAGTTTTGGAAAAATAAAACACAAAGGAAAAAAACAGACTGCTAAGTGTTTATCCAACAAAGAACTGTACTAAATAAATGGTCGCGGAACTATAATTCAAAGAATTGAAGCACAGGTCCTAACAAGCTAAAAGCTATTAAAAGAACCTGAGTAGTGCTTTACCCCTTACCTCAACCTCTTAACATAAATTCACAACACAGAATGATGTCTGGAACAATGGCTGTTTATTTTCACATTTCAAGGCTAAGGTGTTGACGCTTATGACTGGAGTTTGGAATGCCCAGGGGTTATGCTTGAAAGCTGATCAAACATGCCCCAGTCTTGTCAAGACACAATATTCGGGTTAACACAGGTGGTGAAAACAGACAGTTGATTTCAAAATACACTGTTCTTATCACGATTTTGAGTGAGTCTTAATGAAGCTTAATTCAATGTGCAATAGGAAGACAGCTGAAAAATAAGACTCCATTAAAAGGACTTGAATTAGAAAGGTTCCAGTAAAGTTTAAAATAGATGACTCTTCTTGCATGTCTCAATCTTTTCCATTTTTGCAACTTTACCTATGTGTATATATAGACATAACGCCCCCTGGGAAAAGCTGCCTATCCACATTTTTTTCTTCTCCTTTCCCAAAGCTGCTGCCAAAATCAACTTCCTCTGTTGCCATTCTAACAATATCGCTCCCTTCCTAGCATTCCCTTTAATGGTCTCTGCTGGTCTTTGTTCGAGACACAGGCTTCTTGTCCTGCCTTGAGGACACACATGCCGTTTCTACCCAGATTTATTTAAGGCATCTGCCTATTTTTGCAAACTCACATGTTATTTTCCTGTGTAAACTGATTGCTTTTTAGCACCTTGATTTCTTTATGTTCACTAATGTTTAGATGGTAAATATTTTTCTCAGCTTGGGTCAATACGGCTTCCTTATCTATATTTTTCTCTCCTCCTCCTTACCCCAAAACAAACAATAAAAATCTCTACAGTTATTTGCCTATTCGAATTTATCTTGAAATTTCATTGCCTTTGAAGAACTACACACATAATCATCACACTGAAAATGGCTAATAAAAGCTAAACAACATCAAAACAAAATACCCTAAAGGGTAAAAATAATACTGTGGAATTTCCCTAAGGAGTGAAAAGACTTCAGAATGAGTCACAAGAAAAAATATCTACTATTATTGTTATGAGCAACTTCTAGGAAAAGGTGCTCCAGATTCTTCAGCAGCAGCAATGCTACATTCTTTTTTTCCTTTTGACCTAGAAGACTTGAATTCAAATCTCAGTCTGGTTGTTTGCAAATTCTTTGAACATCATCTTTTTGTTTATAAAGAGGAGATAACAATATCTATAAGTTATAGCAATTCAATATAATTTACAAAGTACAAAGTGCTACATTGATACAAGATATTATTATTATTTCTTTTAAATGTTTTCCTTGACAAGTTTAAATGTTTTGTAAGATTTTCCTTCCCCGTGCAGTTTTAGCTGGAGGCAAATCTGGTAGTACAGCTAGCTATAAACCTATAGTGTAAATGGAAAACTATGTTAATTCTGTCAGATACCGAGTATCATGGCTGATATTTCTTCTATTTGATAGTCATCCCTTGGCATCTCCAGGGAATTCATTCTAGGATCCTTCATGTATATTAAAATCCATAGATGAGGCTGGACATGGTGGCGCACAGCTGTAACCCTAGTACTAGAAAGGCTGAGGCAGAAGAATCACTGTGAATTGACAGCAGTCTGGGTTACAAAGCGAGTCCTAGCACTATGCCTGAACTGCATAGTAAAACTCTGTCTCAAAGTTACAAAATAAATAAATAAAATAGAATCTGTAGATGCTCATCTTTTACATAAAATAGTTTATTATAGTCTTAAAACCAATTCACATCCTCCTGAATACTTTAAATCATGTCTAGATTATGAGTACTTATAATGTCTAATAAAATGTAAATGCTATATAAATAGTTATTATTTTATATTATTTAAGGAATTTATGACAAAAAGCCTACAGATGTTCAGTACAGACACAATTCCTTAAAAAAATATTTTCTATTTGTAGTTGGTTAAATTCACCTACAGATGTGGAACTCACAAATATGAAGGGACAACTATATTCTTCCAAAATTATTATTTTTATTTCTTCACCAATGTATGGAATTACCCTATATTTGTCTTGAATTGTGCTTTTTGTCTTTGCAGTATTTTAATGATATTTTTCCATATCAGTCCAAGTATTATGCAGGACTCTCTCTATGGTACAAGAATTAAGACACTAACTGAAACCAGATTTGATTACAAAAAGGATTTCTTTTTTGTTCATTCACCTGCAAGGTCCAGAGGCACTGTAGATCTGTACCCCAGGTGCAGGTGGATCCAAACACTCTGAAGATAGCATCAAGGAAGCTCTCTTCCCTTTTGCTTTTCTTGCCATGAATTCCTTCCCAGCAGGCAACAGCTGCTTAGCAACCCCAGACTGAAGATGTGCTTCTTTCCTGATAAACTTTCAGCCCAAATGGCAGAATGAACAATGACTGGTCCAGCTTAAGTTTTGGGCCATAGTAGTACTGGGTAGTGCAGTTAACCTCACAAAGGAAAATCTGAACACATTACCAAAAGAAAGAAGAAAAGAGGCTGGTCATATATAGCAATGTTTACTATGGTATACGGAGATCAGTTCATGGTGTGAGACAGTTGTTCATGCTTTCCATTTGGTAGTTAGTCCGCAATTTAGTTCAGATATTCTTATCGAATAGTCCTAACTTTTTTTTTATTTTAAAGGAAATAAAACAGAACAGTAAAACAAAACAGTGATAGGACAGTAGGAAACCCACAATCATTACTATATTGCATATTGTTATCCTCTAAATAGTTGTTCAGGCTACCAGCCCTAGGCTTGGAAAATCAATCATTCAACACAAATGTCAGTTGTTTCCTTACTTCGGTTATTATCATCTTAGCCTGTGTTGTGTTCTGTTGCTTACAGCGGGGCAGTGAAGGAGAAAGAGGAGGAGGCAGCTTTCTTGCTGGTTCTCCCCAGCGAATGGTCCTAACTTTATATTTTATGCTTATGTTCATTAATTTTTCTGTAAACATAACTGATACTTGTTTTAAGTATTGTAAATATATAACTGATTTCATAGTTGTTATATGATGTATTGTACTATTGTTTTCTTATTTCTAATTTTACAACTTCTCAATAATTTGGTAATATTTCACATGAAAGTAAGTATACTGCTTATTATGCATTGAAATGTGCCCCCCCCAAAGAAATAATAAGCCAGATGTGGTGGTTCATGTCTGTAATTCCAGCACTCAGGAGGCTAATGCAGGAGAATTGCCACAAGCTTGAGTCTGAGATACACAGTGAATTCAATGCCAGTCTGAACTACATAGTGAGACCCTGTCTCAAAAAATAACAATAAGTATGTGTCCTTTTAAAATGCTAAATTTGGGGAGAAATTGCTACACAGCAATGGATAACTAATATATGGATTGTTCAGACAGTAACCACTTTGAATATTTGTATAACTAATACTGTAACTCACTACAGATATGTTTGAGAAAGACCTAAGATTTACTAGAGATATCTCTTGTCCCTTTATCTAAATTTTCCTGTTTACCAAAATGTATGCATTTGTAATTGTTTAGGAGAAAATAATATCATTTAAATGTAAGTTGTGGGCCAGGGATATAGCTCAGAAGCACAAATGCCTGACTGGCAAGTGCAAGGTCCTGAATTTGATTCCTGGTACCAAAAAACTCCAAATAAAAATAAAAAATAAGTGTAATTTGTAAGCAATTTTTTATTTTGTGGGTGTCTTAGTTTTGTTGTTGCTGAGACAAAATACCCAAAACCCACAAGTTATTTAGCTCACAGTTTATAGAAGTTTCAGTCCATTCTCTGCTAGCTTCAAGGCAGGGAGGAGTAGCAGTCAGGCATTGGAGAGGAGAAACAGTTCATAGTGGGCAGAAGGTAGCAAAAACAATCAAGGGACTCCTTAACATCTTTCTACCTCTTTTATACTGTATCTAGGCTACTGGAATTAGGGCAGTGCCAAACAAATCAATGGACTGATTTAATAATCACACACCCTTAATCCCAACATCACACACTCTAAATCCAGCCACCTCTGAAAAACCCCCACCTACAATTGACTGCATGAAGCTTTAGGGGGACATCTACACACAAGTCATAACAGCAGGTATACAAAGTATGCAGTTATATGACGGCTTTATAAATAAATGACTCTACAAAAGACAATATCACCAGGGTTTATTTCAGCAGCACAAGAGCCTGCCTGGCAAACATGAGGTCATGAGTTAAATCCCCAGTACAAAAAAAAAAAAAAAGGACCCTATTCCCTTCAGTCTTCCAAAATTAAAACTATCCACATTTACTCCATTTTCAATTTCATGTCTAGCACTGAGATAGGAGATTACGGTGGCACAAGTTTGCTGGGGAAGTAGACATGACTCGTTAACTACAAGATCCCAGATACATGCATAGAACAGTTCCCAAAGCCCTGCATGTGGACTTTAGAACTCAAACAGGTTTTCAAGAGGATAGCCTAGACCTGACCACAGCCTGAGGTGTGGGATCCAAGCACCACCTCTCAGGACCCAGATACAGAAGTGCTTGCAGGTTTCCTTAAGATATGGACAATATAAAAGAAAAGCAGTCATGTTCATGATAGCTCACATGGTGTTTCCCAGACACAGTGTGTACTCATCTCTGTTTTTACAAAATCCTTTTTCTATTTACTCACCTCAGCTTCACTCTGCAGAACCAGTTTCTCTCCTACTCCAGTTAACACTATCAAATAAACTTCGCCACAGCTATTTGCCCTTTTCATTCAATTGTTTATTCCAGATGAGAAGAACCTGGAATCTATCTCCAGTAGAGCTGAACGACTGGTAATGTGTAGTTGGCAAGCCAGTTATTTGAAACAAGCTACCCAAGGACACTAGCATTTGCCATTTAAATTTGGGGAATACTTTTTCTACTCCATCAAATGTTTCTCTCTTCAGTATACTCTATGTCAGTCAATGATCCCACCATCCAATACTGCCACCTAAGCTGAGGGTCATTTTGGTTCCTTTTCTTTGGAGCATTTTCATTATTTCTTAAATCTGTTTCCATATCTTCATTTTCTTTAACCACGTTAGTTCAGATCTTCATTCTTTTTTCTTTGGATTGTTACTAAAACAGCCTTAACTAATACAGCTGGTATCCTTGCCTGTAACCCATTATACAAGTGGTGGTGATTTTTATAAAATTCAAACCTGATTGTATTTCTATTACCTTGTTTCAATCTACTTATGGCTTCCCCACAGCCTTTAAAACAAAATACAAAATCTTTATGAGATTCTTCATGGAATGACACCTCTCTGCCTTGTAGCTCTTGTCACTTTCTGTGTGCTACTTTATTTTCTAGCTATATCAATAACAGTATTTCTAGGATAGCCATGGCATTCCACTCCTCATCTGTTGACATACATGCTGCACATTCTGCTGTGAGCTCCCATCTCCTTGTTTTCTCCTTGACTAACTCATTTCAGTCCTTAAAAACCATCTCTCCAGAGAACCTGCTTTGATGTGTTTTCCTATAATGATTTAGGCTCCTCTTAATCATAGTACTTGCTTTCCAAAAGCCTGAAATCTGAAACACACCAAAACCTGAAACTTGAATTTTGGACTTCATTTCAGATCCTATACTTTCAGATTATGAATAGTTAATCAGTAATGACTTTAGGAATCATATACTGCACACTTAAAGAGTAAGCATATGGGTTCCAAAGCCAAATGGTGTAGATCTGAATCCTAGTATCACTGATTATTAGCTATGTGACATTGAATGTGTTTCTTGGTCTGTGCTTTGATTCCCTTGTTTGAAAGATACTATTTCAATAGCATCTATTATTTTGAGAACTAAATGAATAAATACATGTAAAATTCTTAGAACACTGGCTGGCATGAACTAAGTAGTACCTGATTGATCTTAGCTATTATTATTTCTGCCAAAGAAATTAGCTTTTTACAAACAAAATGTATTAGCTTTTCAGGAGGTGAATGTGGGTCAGTTTTGTTTTTGTTTATTTTTAAACCTCTACATTTTTCATCAGTCCCTGTGATTTGGTACATATTCATTAATGACTATAATTTATGTATTTGTATTTTAACAAGTATTTGTCAAGTGCTTAAGAGTAAGCAGTGTTTTAGGCATTAGGAATATATCAATGAAAAATTGGAATCTTCAAAATGTTACCTACAGATGAAAAGAAGTTTGTGTCTTTATGTTCTCCCAAAGTCTCATGCAGACATGGCATGTGTGTGGGATGCTTTTCAGAGATGGCTGAATCTAGAGTTTGTGATTAATTCATGGTCAGTGCTGGGATTAAGGGTGTGAATGCTACACTTGTTCTAGGGTGGGTAGCCTGTATACAATATAAGGGACAGAAAGGGGCTTATCCTTTCTCTCTCTTGCTCCTTTTACTATCTTGTGGGTGCCATGAACTGTTCTCTCCTATGATGGCCTTCTGTCAAGCCACCCTGCCTTGAAGCCAGTTCATTATGGCCTGAAATCTCTACAAACTGTGAGCCAAATAAATATTTCCCCCTTTAACTTTGGGTTATGTATTTTGTCAGCACTGAGAAAAGTAACTAAGACCATGGAAGGGGAATAGGAAATATTAACAATGGGTAGTGGTTAAGATGGCAGAAAATAAAACGAAGTTGCACATTTAAAAGAGGATAATCAAAAAAGGTTCGTTGAGAAGATGACACTTAGGCAAAAATGGAAATAGGTGAGGGATCATCTTATGCAAATATTAGAAAGCATGTAGATATCCCATCCAGAAGAAGAAATAATAACATGGGTCCTAAGATGGGTTTGTTTGCTATATTGGAAAATGCAAGAGCAGCATGATGGGAGTGTACTTAGTAAGTGGAATAGTAGTAGAATATGGCATTGGAGAAAGATCGGAGCACCTTGCAAACCATTGCAAAGACTTTGACTTTTATAGGAGAGAGGTGGGAAGTCATTGGAGGGTTTTGAGTAGAGAAATAAGTATTGGACTTGGATTCTAATAAGATGACTGTGGCTGCTATGTTAAGAATAAAATGAAGAGAGGCAGTGAGATCACTTAGGAGACTTCTGCACTAAGTTAGGCAACAGATGATTATGATGATGATATGAACCAGAGTGGTAACAATAGATGTAACAAGGGATCAGATTATAAATATGCTTTGAAGACAGAACCCAAAGGTTTTACTAAAGGATTTTATGGAGAGTATGAGAAAAAGAAAAGTGTCAAGGGTACCACCAAAGATTTTAGCCTAATAACCTGGAAAGAGGAATTGTGTTCAAATGATATGGAGAAACTGAAATGGAGAGCTTCAGTTTTTCTGCTGTGGGATTTGAGATCAGGAATTTAGTTTGGGATATGTGAAGCTCAAAATGTAGATTAGACATTACTAGGCAGATAAGTCCAACAACAAAGATGTTCAAGGTCTGAGTCAAAGAGGATCCTGAAATTTCTAAGCCAAAGCAATGAGAAGGAACTAGCAAAAGAGACAAAAACGAGAGGTAAGATAGGAGAAAAAAGTAAAAAAAAAAAACTAGGATATTTTGCAATCACATGAAGAAAACATTAAAGGAATGAGTGGTCAACAATGTCAAATTATTTAGAATATGTCAAATAATATAAAGGATTGAGAACTGAAAAATATTTAGCAACATGGAAATCAAGGAGACTTTTACGAGGGTAAAAGCATGTTTGGAATGGGCTCTGAGATACTGAGAGGAGGAAATATATACAATCCATGGAAGAGAGCAAATAAATGCTGGCATAAGAGCCAAGAGGACTTTGGGGTTAATTGTTAAAAGTGTAACTATTACTTATAGTCATTTATAGACTGATAGGGACTTTCTGAAGAAGGGAAATCAAAGAGGAGACAATGAGCAGAACTAATAGAGACTAAGTAGGAGAAGTTGGGATGTACCGAATACTTGTAGGGCTGGTATTGAATAGGGGATGCAGAAGCTATATAGAAACAGGAGGAAAGAGAGTATGTAAGGACAGGTACAGATAAGTAGGCAGATGCGGCTCCTGCTTGAATTTACTAAAGGCCTTTTCAAGAAATATCACACACTTCAATTGTATACTACGACTTTTTATTTAAACTTTAAATTAAAAAAACCCTGATATGCATAATGTTGTTGACATAAGGGGAAAGGAGACAGTCATTTTACTTGCAAGAATCAGGTAAACAAGTAATTGTGGTGTGCTCTGTGTTACCAAAAAGGCATATGAAATCCTGCAGGAGCTGATACTGAGAAACAGGGTTTTCGAAATATATAAGCACATGGCCAAGGCTGGTTTCCTATAGCTAATACTCTGGGTCAGTATGTTTTTTAAAACCTGTGAAATCTCAAGAATGCAAAAATCCTCATTTCCCTTGAAGAGAAATAAGTAAATACTGTATTTGTCTTTTGTTCAGTTTGAGGTTGATGTAGAGAAACTGGCCTGAAGTTATTAATATTTTAGATCTTTAGCCTGAATCTCCACATTAGCATTTTAGCCGACAGCAAACTTGCTTCCCTATCAAAAAGTACTTGGCTCTTGAGTCAAAGTTTTACAAATTTTTTTTAGGTGTTATTTTTTCTAAAAAGGAACCCATGAGTAATTATTTTACATATTTATAGTTTACTTGAATTTTAAGTATTTGGTGGGTTTTGTTAAATTATGTATGCTTGTATATTTTAAATTTTTAGAGAACAAAATTTTAAGACCCACTCTCTTAGACGTTATTACCATAAAATTAATTATTAACTTTGTGGTTCTAATCTCATAAAAATTGTTTTTGAAACTGAGATGGATGTGTTGAGCCCAGCTGCAAAAATTCAAAATCAGCCTCATGCAGCTGCACTCTGGTTCCTGCAACTCATCTAACAGCTTTTAGCGGGTGCTATGAGTGACATCAGAAAAGACACAGCAGATGTGCACGACGGCTCCTGAAATCTAAAGTGGGACAGATGGTTCTCTGGTTGATTGACAGCATGAGGAGCACTCCAGCCCGGGTCACCTCCTGTGGTTTTTTTTTTTTTTTTTTTTTTTTTTTTGCCTCCCCTACCCCCAACTTCTGGCTGAAAATGCAACTGTCAAGCAAGAAAGAAAAGGGGATGGCTATTTAGAGTCTTTCTTTTCGAATACTCATTGCAGTGAAAAGATTCCCCGCAACAGAGAGTTACCTAAATGTAAAAGAAATTTTGCTTCTCTAACACTTGACAAAAAGTAGAGAGATTCATGTTTTGATCACAATATTCAGGATACTGGAGATGGAGGTGAGATTAAAGAAAGAACAAAGAAATCTCATTCACCAAACAGTATTGATCAGAACCAAAATATCTCAATTGGAAGCCTTATGTTAGCCTTAAAAATAAACTTCTTGGATTTTTATTTTTATTCATTTTATTTTATTTTTATAGTTTTGCTGTTTGGCTTTTTGGGGTGTGTGGGGAGTGTGGGGAGTATGTGTGTTACTGGAAACTGAACCCAGTTGCTCTCTACCATTGAGCTCCATCACTAGCCCTTTTCATCGTCTAATGGCTTTGCTAAGTTGCACAAGCTGGCCTTGAAGTTGTGATCCACCTGTCTCAACCTTCTGAATAGCTGGAATTACAGACATGTACCACTACTTCCAGCTTGCTTTACATTTTAATTAGAAAGCTGGACAAACTATTTGCAATCTTTTACCAGGAATAGTTCTATTTTAACAGCCTATGCTAAATCACTGGTCTGCTTACTTCTTCTTGTACATGTTTTGTCAAATTGTTTTCTAGTATTTTAAATTATTATTATTATTATTATTATTACTATTATTATTATTATTTGGTACTGGGAATCAAACTCATGACCTTGCGCTTACCAGGCAAATGCTTGAGCCACTGAGCTAAATTCCTAGCCCTTAAATCTTCAATAAAGATTTTTTAAAGAATAGAACTCACTTTGACTATATCATGCGTGATGATATGAACAGCTGTTTTGAAGTAAACAAAACATTATGACAGCTATTGCTGATTTAATATCGTCCTTCTTAGAAGTCCTACCATGCTTCTATTCTTCTACTACCATTGGTTCTATCTATCACATTGTATCTTATTGGGATTTGAATATGTGTGATAGTTTAAACAAAATTTTTCTATCGAAAATGAGATATTGTAGTGATCATTTTCTGTTATTCAGTTCAGAAAGCCCTGTAATTCTTTCACTCTTTGAATGGCTTTATACTATTTTGTTATGTTTGATATTATTGTATTTGAAACTGTGCTCAACTATAGCAGAGAAGGAGCTACTGTGATAGCTACTGTTAATGTCTGGTTGTCTTAATGAAAAGTACTGTGTTGCCTATGTTGTCCTGTTCTGATCTGCTCTGTAGTGCCCTCTTTTGTTTTATTCACTTTAAAATAAAATAAAAAATTAAAAATTAAAAGAATAGAACTCACATTTACTATGTGCAAACTAATGCCGGACCCTGTGCCAGGTGGTTACTTATAATGATGTCACATGATTTGCAAACTCAGATATTAACTTTTTCTGTTTTGTCTCATACATGGGCCACTAATTTTTATTCATGTACTTTTCATCTCTTCTGCTAGAGAAGAAGGAAGCCAAGCACAAAATGTGCCCTAAGAAAATACATCTAAACCTAAATACAGATACATTCTAGGATTCTAGGATTTCTGAAGTCCTCTGAAATCATCTATAGAGGAAATTCACATACTAGTAGATGCAAGATTTCTCTGTAGAAAAGACTCAGAGATGACAATGTGTTTGCGAGGAAGAGCTGAAGATAATTGTCTAGAAACATTATTTGCATGTAATTATGCTTATTTGGGATCTATAAAGTCTATCAGAAAACTCATATTCCCCTGCAAAGCCCACTTTTTGAGGGGTCTTTAAGAAGTACTGTGCTTAGGCAAAAGTCTGAAAACTATAATGATCTGAACCCGTGAAAACATTTAGATACCTCCACAAAGCAAAACTGACTTCTGCAAAAGGGTGCACAAAGTCTCTAACTCAAGGCAGTAAGCACATGTGACGGGTGGTCTGCCCTATTGATCTTTTATTCCTAATGCAGGGAAGGCTCCATGTTTTTCTGCTTCTGCTCAGAACCTTGTTCTCCTGGCTAACAGAAGTGGTGTGAAGGTGAGTGAACAGTGGTGGAGTGGGGAAGTTAAAAGTACCTTTTGGCTACTTTGAGATCTTGTGCCACTTTGGTTGGATGGAAAAGACCTTGTCTGTTACATCATAGCCTGGGTAGTTTGTAAAGCATAGAATTTTATTTGCCTCTCACTTCCAGAGCTGGGGGGTCCAAGAGTGCGGTGTGTCCGCTCTGTTCTGAAAAAAAAAAAAAAAAGAAAAGAAAACATTTAGATTTCACTCACGAGGCTCATGAACTAACTGGGTTCTGACAATGTGGACTGCAATCTCCCCATTGTTTATATCTTTCCATTGTCAAAAAGAGCTGTTTCATCTTTTATAAAATCTTTGAATTCCTATTCTAATGATTGGGTGGAAATGCAATTGGAGAACCTCCAGCAACCCAGTTTTGTTTCCCTTCTCTTCTGTCATTTCTGCTTCACGATGCCAAAGCCTTTTGTGGCCATGGTTTAAATCCACTGCCTGAGACTTTCAGCAGCCTGAAGGAGAGAGACCCTGGCGTGTGGGGACCTGCACTGTGCAGTTGACTCAGGGTGCCGGGAGAACAAGGAACTCCTTCCCTCTCTGGGGGCGGCTGAGAGTGTGGCAGACTTTTGGTGGCCTCAAGGAGAGAGACCCTGGCGCCTTGGGACCTGCACCATGCAGTTGACTGGTGGTGCCGGGAGAACAAGGAGCTCTTCCCCTCTCTGGGGGGTGGCTATAATCCTGCTGCTGGGCAGGCTGAGAATCAGACATCTCATGTCGTCCTGTCCCATGCCCCCTCCCTTAGCAAGTGGGAGCCAGTTAACTACACATCTTGTGAAAAAATTGGCTATGGTATTTAGTATGAGCTCCCAATATGCAAAGATATGGACAACCATTTGGAAGAAAACAAGAGACAATATGACAGATAGTGAAGATCTCTGGTTGTCTAGCTTTGAAATTTATGCTTTCTTATGTCCCATTCTGTTCTGTTTTGTTGTGTTTAATTTTACTCCCTTTTAAAATAAAATTAAAAAAAAAAAATATATATATATATATATATATATATATATATGGGGAAAAGAAAGTGCTCTAAAGGATATAACTGAATGTATGTTTAAGTGTATAAGATAAGATGACCACATTACTGTTTTTGTTACATTGTTGAGCAGAACTGTTAATAGTCTCACTGTTTGAATGTCTACTTTGTGTGCTTTAATTTTGTAACTTGAACAACTATTTCCAGTGATGACAATATGTAACCCATCAGGTGGCGATTTCTTAGTGTTTTTGTTTTTGTTTTGTTGTTGTTATTGTGGTTCTTTCATTTTTTTGCCTTTGGAATTCTATATTGTTGCTACCCTTTTTCTGTTTTGTTTGGTTGTTTTATTTTTTGTTTTTTCTCTTTAAATACAATTTAAAAAAAATAAATCCATTGCCTGGCAAACATGAGGATATATATATATATATATATATATATATATATCCTATATATGAATATATATGAAATATATATATATTTCACCATCTCTAAACATCATATTCTTCCAGTTCTCCCACATATTTTCATATACACTCATTTATTAGCATCATGATAACTTACCTTTATTGCTATCTGATCATCACTTCTTCCCTACCCAGCTTCCATTTCACTCCCATAAATGTAAACATTCTTTTGCCAATACCTTGAACTGCCTTATCTTTCACAGGTGTATAAAGTGGCCTGTATTCTGTACCTTTCATTATTATCTTACATTCTGCTGGAAAGAATGGGTCAGTCCTTATTATGCTCATATCTCCCTTCTTTCTGCTTAAAAATTCTAAACCAGTGTGCCAATTTACAATTTAAATACAAAATACAAGGGAAATAATAAAAGATAATAAGTGCTCATTTTTATTAAATAAATGTTGAGTGGTAGGAAACTTCCTAGTAGTATCTTAAAATTTGAATATGTTGAACCTGAGACTAGGGTCAAGTCTGAAGTTCATGATACTGATGTAATTATAACAGTTTGGGCAGTCAATAGGGATCACAGTAGGCTGTTCAAATTCTATAAGGGAAGCCCAACTCTTGATACAAGGTGTCACCAGGACACTGGTTCACATGCAAGGCATGTGGACACAGAGACAAAAGGATAGCAACTGAATTCCTGAAAGCAAGAATAGGAGCCAGGAACGTACAAGTGCTGCAAATATGAGTGCAGTTCAGGGAAAAAAAAAACAACACTGAAGTTTTAGCAGAAGAAAGTAGAATCTTAATTGATACTCAGGACTCTGGGCTAGATAAAAGTATTGTGGAGTTATTTCATATAGAATTTATGGGACCATTTATGACAAACCAACAGCCAATGTTGTACTAAATGGACAAAAACTGAAAGCTTTCACACTAAAATCAGGAACAAGACAAGGATGTCCACTATCACCACTCCAATATAGTTCTGGAAATATTAGCCAGAGCAACCAGACAAGAGAGAGAAATAAAAGGAATAAAGATAAGAAAGGAAGAAGTTAAATTATCACTATTTGCAGATGACATGATACTCTACATAGAAGACCCCAAAAACTACATTAAAAGACTACTAGAGCTAATAAACAAATTCAGCAATGTAGCTGGACACAAAGTCAATGTTCAAAAATCAATAGCATCCCTACACAAACAAAAAACTCACTGAGAGAAAAATTATGGAAATATTGCCTTCCCAATAGCATCTAAAAAGATGAGATACGTAGGAATCAAGCTAACCAACAATGTAAAAGATCTATATGCTGAAAATTATACTACTCTAAAAAAGGAGATTGAAGAGTATATTAGAAAATGGAATGATATTCGTTGCTCTTGGCTAGGAAGAACCAACATTGTGAAAATGGCCACACTCCCAAAACTGTTACATAGATTTAATGGAATCCCCATCAAAATACCATTAACATATCTCACAGATCTAGAGAAAACACTCCTAAAATTTATTTGGAAACAGAAGAAACCTAGAATAGCAAAGGCAATTCTGGGCAACAAAGGCGAGGCAGGAAGCATCTCATTTCCTGGCTTGAAACTATACTACAAAGCTACATGATAAAATCAGAATGGTACTGGCAAAGAAATAGATCTGAGGATCAGTGGAACAGATTAGAAGATTCAAACACAACTACAAAGACATTCAGCCACCTGATATTTGACAAAGGAGCTAAACATGTTCACTCGAAGAAGGATAGCCTCTTAAATAAATGGTATTGGAAAAACTGGCTTTCCACATGCCAAAGACTGAAACTAGACCCATGCCTATCACCATGCACTAAAAGTCAGAATGGATCAAAGATCTAAATATTAAAATAGAAATACTAAATCTACTGGACGACAAGGTAGATAGAAGTCTTGGAGACAGGGGTAGGTAGAGAATTCATGAACAAAACACAAACCACATGGGAAACACTTCAAAGAATTAACAACTGGGATCTCATATTATTAATATTATTAAAAAATTTTGTGGCCTTGAAGCAAGGGTAGCAGATGAAGATATACAAATGGCAAATAAATACATGAAGAAGTGTTCACCATCACTGGTCATTCAAGAAATGCAAGTTAAAACAGTATTAAGATTTCATCTCACTCTGGAAAGAATGGCTGCCATCAAGAAATCAACTGATAACAAATGTTGATGAGCCTGCGGGGAAAAAGGAACACTGCTCCACTGTTGGTGGGAGTGTAGATTGGTGTAACCACTGTGGAAATCAGTGTGGAGATTCCTCAAAAAACTAGGATTAGAAGTTCCATTCAATCCAGCTATTCCCCCTGTGGGTAATTTCTCAGAAAAACTGAAAAGGTCATGTCACAGTGATATATGTGCATTCATGTGTACAGCAGCACAATTTGTAATAGCTGGCTGGATCTTGGAAACAACCAAAATGCCCATTGACCACAGAGTGGATGAAAAAGATGTGGTATTTTCATACAATGGGATATTACTCAGCTATGAAGAAGGATGATCTTGAGGCTTTTATAGGTAAATGGAGGCAACTTGAGGCTATTCTCATAGGTGAAATAAATAAAACTCATATGTGTAAATATCATATCTCTCTAGTATAAAAAATAATAAAAACTGTAGGAATAATAAGATCCAAAATGTATAATAACTATTATAAAAATGAAAGGGAAAGAAAGTGCTCTAAAGGATATAACTGTATGTATGTTTAAGTGTGTAAGATAGATAACCATATTACTAAGTTTTTGTTGGATCATTAAACAGAATGGTTTGCACTGTCATTGTTTGATTATCTACTTTTTATGCTTTGATTTTGTAACTTGAACAACTATTTCTAAGATGACAATATGTACTTTATCAACTAGTGATTTCTTAGGGTTAATTTTTTTGGAAATTCTGTATTATTTCTACCTTTTTTTCTGTTTTGCTTTTTTTTCTTTAAATAAAAAAAGAATTTAAGGGACTAGAAATAAGCTTGGCTAAAACACTGAAATAGAAAATGGGTATTATTGTATTGTTTCATTAGTGCAACAAGCTGAAAGAAAAAACATGTATATGTGTATGTATATGTATATAAAAATAGTTAAGATAGTTATACTACTTTCTCTGAGTTCACTAAAGAGAAATATTTTTACTGATATTGTTTGGACAACTGAATGCAGATGTCTTATGCTTTGGATGAATGATTTGGAGAGGACAATGCACAAAGTATATATCTTTGTTACTGATTCCATGCTTTGTAATTTTGCTGTAGTTTTTCTTCTTCTTTTTTCTTATTTTTGAATAAAATGGATTTTTAAAAAAATAGATGTTAAATTGTGTGAATATTCTACCCATCATTCTACTCTGAATGACTCAGAGCATGCATTAAATGGATTACATAATGTTTTCTCATTTGGCCTGTGTTGTCCCTCCTTCAAGTGCGAGATGTGATTCTTATGTTTAAAGATATATATCATCCCTTGTTGTAGTCAGTATATACAAGGGAATACACTTAATACAGGACATATAATTTATAGGATTATTTTATTATCCAAAGAGTCAAATGCAAGAGTGTGCAAGATCTGTCCACACACTAGAGACCAAAAGAATCCAACTAAGGGCCTATGTCCCATGGCAATGTCCTCCATGAGTCCAGCTGGAGTCCTGGATCCCATGACAATGTCTTATGGAAGTCTGTATCAAGGATCTGCTCTGGGAAGGCCCAAAGGTCAGTAGTGGAAGCTAGAAAGTCTGCACCAGTGGGATGAAGGATCTGTGCCAGCAGACTGAGGGATCTGCACTGGAGCCAGGAAGCAACACTCAAGTGCTGAAACTGTTAAAATATGGCAGAAGTAGTGGTAGTAGTGGCCAAGTTTGATTATGTGGCCCAACAAGAACAAGAGCTGGACCTCAAGAAGAGTGAGAGGTTATGGCTTCTGGATGATTCTAAATCCTGTTGTCAAGTTAGAAAATCCATGAATAAAACAGGGTTTTGGGCCCCCTAACTATGTAGAAAGGAAAAAACAGTACTCAGAAGGCATATATTGTGGAAAAACCTAAAGGATACCTCAGGCATTGGAAAACTGAAAAGAAAACTTAGTGCTCCAGATTCTGCATCTCCTGCTGATGACAGTTTTGTTGACCCAGGGAAACATCTTTATGACCCCAACATGTGAAAATTAACTACATGGCAGAGAGAGAGAGGATGGATTATCATTGATAAAAGGAACAAAAGTGACTGTCATGGAGAAATGTATCAGCATCAGTAACAGAACAGTTACTTATCCTTGGTCTTTTGTTTCACAGTTTTCTTCTTTGCTGTTTTTTTTTTCCTTTGCTTCTAATGTTAAGGTTTTGTATTTTCAGAAAAAAAAATCAAATAAGTCAGATCAGAAGTTTGTATGGAAGAATTCCTTTATTGACTTTCCTGTGTTTCCTTGTGAAGGCCCTGTTAGTTCTGCCATAGCTTCTCTTTATATAAAATTATGCCTATATAAGGGATATGCTAAAGTAAATTTCTTGGAAAATGTTATCTTTTCTATGACTAAACAGCAATGATAAATGGAAAACTAGACATTAAAAAATTTGCCTCTCAAAATCTAACTTTATATTAGGCTTAAATTTGAAACAGCTATACACATTTTCTGACCAGGACTTTATTTTTTTCCTTTTTTTTTTTAAACAAAACAAAACAAAACAGGGTCTTGCTATGCAGTTCAGGATGGCCTTGAGCTCACTTTGTAGTTCAGGCTGGTCTGGAACTCACAAGGATCCTCCTGCCTCAGCCTCCCAAGTGCTGGGACTACAGGTGTGTGTCACCACACCCAACCTGGCCAGGATTTTTTTTTAATAATTTTATTTAAAGAGAAAAAAACAAAACAAAATAAAACAGAATAAAGGTAGCAACCATACAGTATTCCAAGGAAAAAAGGAAAAGTACAACAATAAAACCTAAGAAATTATTACTTGACTAATTACATACTGACTTCTTGGAAATAGTTGTTCAAATTACAAAGTTAAAACATGTAAAGTAGACATTCAAACAGTGAGACTGTTAACAGTTCTGCTCCACGATCTGACAAAAACAATATGGTCAT
>PVJX010025513.1:0-26854 GCA_004027295.1 Dolichotis patagonum | reverse complement strand
GGGTGAAGGGTGGGGCTACGGGCCCAAACAGACCTGGCCCAGATGCCAATCTCCAGGCAGTTCCTTGCGGATGAAGGGCGGGCCTACCAGCCCCAAAGAGTCGCGCTGAGATGCAGGTCTGCGCAGACTTTCGGTCCAAACAGCCCAGGCCACTCTATGGGTCCAAGAGTTTCGGGTCCCAAAGAGAGCAAGACCACTTTTGATAAGTAGATCTATCTTTATTACTTATCAGGTATGCCAATGTCTAGCAGTACTCAAATTCTTCTAAATATTCTGAGTACAGAATTCTGTATAGAAATGACAACAATATAGGCAGGGCTAAAATACTAGGGGGAGTAGTCCATTTATTTAATCATTAACGAAGCCAAAACCCTGTGTTGATGTGACATAAATGCATTAGTGATATCAATGAATTTGTGGTGTAGTCCTCTTGAGATCATGATCATTTACTTATTGCTACTTTAAGTAAATTAAGTAGGAACATGTGAACTGGACCTGCTCTTAGCTTGTAATAGTTTTAGTCATTTCCAGCAAAAAATGGAGAGAGACACATTTCTAGGAAGATTCATAAATAATCTAGTTCAGTTATTTTAAGTCACAAGAGAATGTATACTTTTGGTAAATGGAGTATTAGTCAATCTTCTCCTTGCTGAACACAGTACTTGACAAAATTTAAGGAGAAAATGTTTAATTTTAGGGAATTCAGTCCATAGTTAGCTGACGCCAAGGTAGAAGCATCATGGCAGAAGGGCACAGTCATGCCACAACTGGCCCCAAATTTACCATAATCCTTTGTAGCACACAATTTCAGTTTTTCATTTTTTTCTGCTCTTCCATTTGCCCCAATTCTCATTATATATATGGCTAAAATAAGCCAGTCTTACTCATTCCACAGCCTAAACTTTGGGCTGTCCTGAGATTTCCTCTACCAGATAGTCCACTGCCTTAACCTCAGTATTATGCAAGATTTCAGGATATGAACAAAATGTAGTCAAATTTTCTGCTCGAGTGTAAAACACATGACCTCTGGTTAAAATTAAAGTGGAGCCCTTGTTTCCAACTAGAATCTTTTTCACGCCTCCATTCCTATCAGCATGGCAGTCTTCTTAGTTTGGATAAGAATCATCCATCAGGTTGCACATACAGCTTTTAAGGCTTGCCCAGCCCACATCTCCAGACTTCCCAGTCCTTCACAACCACTCCAAAGACTTCTAAACCCCATGGTCAGGTATGTGCACATGAACATCCCTACTTCTCCAGTATCAATTTTCTATATTAGTCAACTTTCCTGTTACTGAACACAATATTCCAAGCAATTTTAAAGAATAAATGTTTAATTTAGTTCACAGTTGGGGTCAATAGTCATCTGGCTCCAATTCGAGAACATCATGGTGGAAGACCATGGTGGAGCAAAGCGGCTTACTTCATCATGGCCATGGAAAAACAGCAGAACAGCACCAAAGAGGAACAGGTGAGGGACCAGAGCCAGGCCACCATGACTCACCCAGACATACAGTGGAGCAAGCAGTACTAACATGTTAGACATTTCTTGGTCCAATAAAGTTGGTATCTCAAGACAAATGGTCATAAGGAGGCTACTTTTTCCACATTTTAAGAACAATAACAGTATATCAACCTATAAAAGTAATCAAGAGGACCACAGTCCAGCTTGTAGATTTTAGATATGGAGACTCTGTCCTCCAAGAATATCCTTAGTTTGATCTAACTAGGCCTATTTTATCCCCCTACTCCAGGGAACATTATTTGGCAATATCTGAGATATTTTTGGTTATCATAAGTGAGGAGGAGGTAGGCCACTTGTGGCTCCTAGGTAGAGGTTAGGAACGCTGCTAAATACCTACAATGTGGAGGACACTTACAAGCACAACAAAGAATTATCTACCCTCAGATATCAATGTCAAGTGTCAAAAATCTTCATCTAATTCATGAAAACTGGCATGTTGCCAACAGATATCAGCTAGGAGCAATAATTTGCTTAGTCTTTATATCTCCATATTTATTCAGTCTCATTTTGTCTCTCTTCCTCTCTGTGTTTCTCAGTCTCTCTCTTTTTCTCTTTTCCCCTCTGACCTTGAAATATGGAAAAGAGGCTATTTGGCTATTAAATGAAACGATTCAGATACTGTAATCATGGTTAATTCCTCTTTATAAATATGACTAATATTGGTCATTTTTAAAATGTGGGTTGAATAAGAACAGGAATCATTCCAGAATAAAAATTTAGTTTGGATCACAAACTATTATAGCTGGTTGTGTTATTATTCCATTTTGCAATTCAATATGATTGCTAGGTTTTAGATTATTCTAGGTCAAAAATAAGAAAAAACACTCAAGCCAATGGTGAGGATAAGTTTTAGTTTCTTTGTACATTCTTGTAAAAACATAGTCATTTTTAAGTATGAAAAATAAGTGCACAGAAAATATTTCTACACTGTTTGACTTCTGTGGATTATGTCAACTAGGACAAGTGGCAGAAACAGTAATCCAAATAAATTTGTACCAAACGTAAGTTTAAGATATTCCTCATCCAAGACAGTTAACAGATATAATGAAAAATCAAAGGAAGACTTAAAATAAATTAGTCACATGTATTAACAGTAGACATTTACTCATACATGTAAGGAGTATCTTTTCCATCTTTTATGGAGAAACTCTATAATCTGAGTGTTGATGACTTGATCTTGACTTACTAAAGGAAAGGGGAAAATTGCTATCTCAAATACTGGCTTTTAAGTTAATTCCTTTATGTAAAAATTCTGTATTGGATATTAGAAGTGAATAATACTTATTTCTTCCTCTTTAAATGTTTGCCATTATGATCTTAGAGCTACTCTTCTTCCACTCTGGATCACCTGCATCATTTTTGGCACCTGGTCAAAAATAACTAAATAAAAAAGATGAAGCCTGTTATAGCAAATTACTAATAATTGAATGCAAGGTCCTGAATTCAATTCCCAGTAGCAAAAAAAAAAAATGCTGATAATTGTAAGATAGTTAATTAGAGCATTAAATTGAGTGTGAGGCCCTTCTAAATTCGGCAAGCATGTTAAATAGCCTGGAAGTCAACTTTGTTTTCCCATCTGACCCTGCTAGATTCATCAATGCCTGCATGTAAAGTTGAACAGCCTCTGCACTTCATAACTCTAAGGGAATTCCTGTCAGAGCCTGAGAAAATTGTGTGCTGTGGAGTTGTGTGACATCCAATATCAATGTTTGTATTTGCCAGCCTTGGCACTGGGTACACAAGTGATACTCTTTTACACATCAGTAAAGAGTTTCATTTTTAGTTTCATTGTCATCCACCAAAAAATGAGAAATGATTTTGTTGATCACAAGTTTTGTTATCAGTCACTGAAAAGGGTGACTTTGATTTATTAAACTCTAATTCAAAGATCTTAAGAACATTTCTTTTTTTTTTTTTTTTTGTGCCAGGGATCGAACTCATGACCTTGCACTTGCCAAGCAGATGCTTATGCCTCTGAGCTAAATCCCCAGTCCCTTTTTCTGTTTTTCTTATAAACAGAAATATTTTTTAATTTTTCTTCAAAACATTTGAAGCATTAAATTTATGAGAATTTTCCTGATAATATAAGTCAATTTTAGACAAGAATTCTATCCTGAAGAAGTCTCTAGAAGTTTCCTATGCAAGGCAGAAGTATGTCCCTTGGTCACCAAGTGAAAACAGTTCATTACTGAACATCAGAGCTGGAGATGGTCTACCTATGTACTTTTTTTTTTGTACTGGGGATTGAACTCACAACCTCATGCTTGCCAGACCTCATGCTTGCCAGCCAGGCACTTAACGTGGCTGAGCTAAACCCTTAGCCCTCTACATACTCTCTTTAAATAGATGAGGAATTGAAAAGTGCTTTACCAAAGGTCCCAGCAATCCTGGTTGAGTAAGAGTAAAGACTTGCCCCAGGTCCCAGCAATCCTGGTTTACAGAGCCAGGCGCGGTGGTGCATGCCTGTAATCCCAGCAGCACTCAGAAGGCTGAGGTGGGAAAATTGCCATGAGTTCAAGGCCAGTCTGGGCTACCTAGTGAGACCCTGTTTCAAAAACAAACAAGCAGTCCTGATTTACAGTACAGTCATAGTTGGCCTTCCATTTTTGGGGGGGTCGTCTACATACACGGATTCAACCAACTATGAGTTGAAACTCCTAAATAATCATACATGCATTGACTGTATAAACAATTTTCTTGTTTCCTAAATAGTATAGTATAATAATTATTCCTATAGCATTTATATTAATTGGGTATTATAGGTAATCTAGAGATGACTTAAAGTGTACCGGATTTGTAAAGATTGCATTTGCAAATGTAACATTTTGGAGCAAAGGTTTTCTATAAGGGACCTGAGCATCAGTGCATCTTGGCATTCCATGTAGGATGCTAGAAACCCATTCCCTGAGGTTGCTAAAGAACAACTGTATGTGCTTAAATCACACTCGTCCAAGACAAAAAGTGATAAATGCTTCTGTCAGAATGAGATAAATCTGATGAATAATTTTAACTGTGATATATACTTGACAGATAGTGTGTTAGCAGCACCCAGGCAGGTCTTGCGAGCCTGTAGTGTCACAACTGCTTGAAATGGATGTTGTTTGTCATTGAAACACATTAACACCACTGATAAGATTCCTTATGTGTTGTCATGGTAAAGCCTCTCTTTAGGTGTTTGCAACAAGTTCATCGGCATGGGGCTCATATTCAAACATCTGAAGCATAAAATCTTTCCGCAGTAAAAATAATGCAGATGTGTTTACTAGAATGCAAAGATATCTCAAGCATTTAAAACATTTTTATCAGGCAGAAAGAGAAATCAGATAATAAACTTTTTATTTTGTAACATATTTAAATATGAAAGTCATAGCTAACTCATGAAAGAAATATTTTCTTTTAACTTTCTCCATATGTAAGGCACTGTCAGAATATTGTCCTCCAAAGAAATTTCACTTTGCTACTGACTTTTCCTTGGGAGGACATGTTTCCCTCTCCCATTATAACAGAGACAACAGTGTTTATCATCACCAAAACAGAATTCATTTCCTGCCAATTCATTACATCTCCATGCTCTTTGCCACAAATTATAAGATTCTTTATTCTAAACACATTAAAATAGAATCTCTCATAAAATTTGCCTGTTAAGTCAGCATCATAAATTAAGTAATACTTAGATGTCACAATGTTTAAAAATAAATAATCCTATAAAAGCTAATCATCCTCATAAGGTACTATTTTTAAAAACTTTGAAAGCCAATATTTCTAGCACCACAAAGCACTGACATGGAATAAAATGTGGAACTGAAATTATTCTTAAAACATTAAGAACCTCGCACTACTATAGGTTGTATTATGGATCCCAATTCTTCATTACTGCCTAAATCCATATACATCATTACAAGATTTGGAAATCCTATGCCTTCACCATGGGCTTCACCAGGTAACCAGTTTTGGCAACATGAGGTGTAAGTAAAAATGAAGCTCTCCAGTTAGGCTTTTACGCATTTTCCATGACCATAAAAAAAAAAGCTGCCTGGTTAACCCAAACCAGGAATGAACCTAAGAGACAGGTGGAAAGAATAGTATCATCACAGCTAGTCCTCAAAGAAATGATGTGGGTCCAGACCTTGGAATCTGAGGCTGGGACCAGTCAAGGACAGTCTAGATCAGTCAAATTTTAGCGATCCAACAAACCTGAGTGAGAATGAATGAGTCTCATTTAAAGCTTCTCTGTGCTATTTCTACCATGTAGGATGCTTCTCACTCAGCAAGAATTTAATCAATGGACAGCTACTGTTTTTTCTGATTTTCTATGTAATAGGTATTTTTCATTTTATTTGATTCAATGCTTAGATCAAAAGCAAAGAATTCAAGCTGGATTAGCAAAGACCTTGGAGTTTGAATAATTTGCATGAATATTATAAGTGTTTGACCCAATTATCAAAATAATTTCAACTGTTCTAATAGTCAACTAAATGAAGTAAAAATAAATGTCAGGTCAATATATTCTTATATCACATTTATTAGATTCATAGAGCATTTGTGATTAAAATATAAATGTATTCCCATAACCATAATTTTTCTAATAATTAGTTGAAGTCACAGTTTTACCTCAAAACGTGCTTTGACAACAAACTCATGATATTTACTCAAAAAGGTGGTAGTTCAAACTAAACAAAAAGCTAATATAGCTAATGGAGCTAGAAACATTACAAATAATTTTAAATATTAAATTAAGTATCTAAAAATGCACTATGCCTTTGGAAATGAATAACTATTTTTCATTTATTTCCTGTACAGTAAGCAAAATAGCTTTAGAGGTTTTCAAAAAAATCAATGTTTCATTACCTGAAGACCTTGCTGAGGATTGAGAATATTTTTCTGCTGTTGACATTTCATTAAGATTATTTAACAACTAAGCAATTCATTTGTCTCTTTGGTGCTAAAAATGATATATTTTTCAAAATACAGTACAGAGTTCTTCAGAAAAAAACCTATAGATTTTTGACTCAGTGTCAATACCTATCACTGAAATGTATGAAATAAAGTGAAATAATGAATGTGTTGAGTCAAGAGGACACAAAATATATTAAGCAATAAATAGAATCCTGGCTCAACAATGTCATTAAAAGTAGCAAATTTTTATATTATTTAAAATTGTTACATTAAATTAATTGATAATAAATATATAACTTTGCCCTCAAAATCATGAATATTGTATGTTTTGTTCTCTGCTTTTATATGTAGAGAATAGAGGGGTTTTTTGTCATGAAAACAAGATTTCTTACTTTGTCCATTTTTTACATAAAAGCAGGCTTACAGAAATATCTACAAGAATAATGCTTAAAAACAGAATCTTACATATTCAGATTTTCTTCTTTATTACAACCCTTTTTTTGTTGTTGTTTTTTTGAGACAAAGTCTCACTATGCAGTTTCAGCTGGCCTTGGTCTCACTTTGTAGCCCAGGCTGGTCTCAAACTTGCAACGATACTCCTGCCTCAGCCTCCTGAGTGCTAGAATTACAGGAGTGTGCCACCACGCCCCCAGCTCATAACCCTTCAACATATATGTATATTTCATATAAGACAAGCATGTATATACTACATATGTTATATACACACATAATGTGTACATACTCTATAACCAAATATATTAGAATATTAAGTGTGTCCTATGATATGTGTGTACATATATTACACACATATATAATGTACATATACTTTATACATACATATATTAAAGCATCATATGGATGTGTACTAAAAGCTATATGGTTCTGTTACACAGCTACAATACAGTAATCCATGTCAGGAAATAAACAATTAGTCAATATTATCTGATAAGACATACAGTTCATTCTGTTTTAACAGTTGTCCTGACAATGTCATTAATAGCAAAAAAAACAAAAACTCAGTTGATATACACATTAGTATAATATTTATTTAGTTTCTCTAACCTCAGTTTCTCCAACTTTTTTTATTTCTTGAATATTATGTAGATTATTTTGTAGAGTATGCCTCAAATTGGGCTTACCTGATATTATCTAATGATTAGATTTAGCATATGTATTTTTAACCAGAAATATCATAGGAAAGATGTTATGCTCTCAGTATAATACATCAAGTAGCACATGATGCTAATTTGTCCCCTAATTCATAATGTTAACTTTGCTTACTCATTTAAAGAGGTGTTTCTTAGGTTTTCCCACTAAGAAATACTACATTTTTTCATTTAATTAAAAAGCATTTTCAAGAATTAATAAGTATTTTATGGGAACATAGCTTGAAACTATTTAAATACCTTAGTTAATTATCATGCAAAATTTATTTTTTAATTATATGATTGCATATGCTTGAAATGCCCAAATCTAAAGATAGAAAAAAGGTTAGTGGTTCTTTAAGGCTAAAAAAGTGTAGAAAATAGCTATTAATGAATATGAAATCTGGGGTAAAATGTTGATTATGGTGATGGCTGCATAATTTGGTGAACATACTAAGATAATTGATTTGTACACTTTAAATGAATGGGTTCTATAGTACATTAATTATATCTCAAGAAAGCTGTTAAAATGTGAACATGTGTGGCTGGTGAATCTATTCCTCTATATCAAAAAAGCAAAAGCTTTGCTAAAAGCACCCCCTCACAGATGTTGTTCTTGTGTCATGGTTAAATGGTTATTCCTAGATGGCTAGCTGGAAGCTTTCAAAAGAAAGGAGTTTTGTAGGATTGGAACTACTAATAGTGTCAACAATAGAGAGTATTCATCTGAAAATCAAATATCAATTACTTCCATGTCCTTTTTGCATTATAAAGGAAAATAAATTCAGAAAATGTAGAAAAAAATCAAGGAAGGACAACATAATAAAAGCAAAAATATTCCCCCATCAATCAGATCACTCTGAGAGAATTACTGTTAACACTTGTATATTTTACATTTTTTTCACTGCTTCCTTCTACCTCACTTTTCTTCCTCCTAATTTTTTTCCCTTCTTGCCCTTAAGTTTTCAGAATCACTTCTTTTAGCACCTCATAGCCCATAGGAAATTCTGATCCACATGAATTGAATTGAATTGATATTGTGACTAGAAATATATATATGTATAAGTATATATATATAATATATATATACACATGTATATGTATATGTTGTTCAAGATATATTGTAAATAGGATTAGCTTATGTTTAGTTTTTTTTCAAAAATAAGAAATTATTGTTCTCATTGAATTGTACATTAGGTACAGTCATGCATTAGTAGTCCTCATTTTAGGAGTATAGCTGTGTTGTTATAGGTAGTATTATGCTAAGAGAAAGATTTTAAAAAGATTTTTAAAAATACAAAAGAGTACAGAAATATTAGACATGATTCCCCTGGTACAAAGCAAACATCTCAGAGAAACTGCCTCTGCTAGCGTTATTGGACAAATCTAATGGTGTGATATGTGAAAACCTACTACTCAGTGCTCAAGAAATGTAAGCTATGACTTCTCTTAGTGGTGCTACATTTTTTATAAAATAATATATAACTGCTTCCCATATTATTATGTATTTCTTGCAACATTTTTTGACAGGAATGCACTACTATCACAATATCCCAGGTGAAGAAATTTGTCTAAAATAACAGAGCTGAAAAGTGGAAAGAAGAGGACTCAGGCCCATATCAACCTACTTCTGAAAAATGTGCTTTTCACCTTGACCACAACTACTCTGACAGACAATCACAAGCTCTGTATTACTGGAGGAGAGATCTAAGCAATAGAGAGCTCCTTCATCACTTCCCCCTGGTCTATATTCTACCTCCACAGCCTCCCTATCCATTATTGCCCAGAGGAAAAGATAGGAAGGACAGAGAGTGAGGTTTGAAACCTGGCTACAGTTAAGCATAAAAGAGTGCAGTAAAACACATTTTATACTTTCTACCTGCCCCAGATGTCAAACTCCTAGATATTTTCCCAAGAGAAATGACAACTTTTCCACCAAAAAAATGTATAAAATGTTTTTAATTAAAAATTGGAAAAAAATTCAAAGTTACATTCAACTGGTAAGTAAACAAATACATTGTGGCACATACATTCAATAGAATACTACTTAGTAATAAAAAAAGGAGGAATTTATAGACCCGTGTGCAACAGGAATGAGCCTCAAAAGAATTAAGCTAACTGACAGAACAGATATTTTTATATCTGTGTAATGCATTTAAATGACAATCAGAGATGATAAACTATAAAGATAGAAATCAAATAAATGGTTTTGAGGAGCTGAAAGTTAGCAGGGGGAACTGATCTCAGAAACACAAGAGAATACCTTGAGACGAAATCTAAAAAGTAATGGTAATTGTATAGCTTTATGTATTTCTCAAAATCAATAAATGATACAAAATATGGATTTTTTAAATATGAGAAATATACAATCCTAAAAGTGAGTTAAAATAAACTTTAATAGAGAACAAAATTGTAATAATATTGCCATTTTTAAATTCCAGGTGAGTAATCTGAAGCCTGAAAAGTTCAAGAGATGTGCTCAAAACCACCCATGTGAAAAGCAGCAGAGATGGATCATCAAAACTTCATCCTGAACTCCTCCATGATATTACATTATCTTTCCAATAAATGCAGTTTTATGTTTTTTTTCTCATTAACAATATAATGTGGCAGACGATTTACACTTGTATGTTGATCTTTCAAAGGATCATATGAGGTCTGTTGGACTAATGAATAAAAGTTACAGAAAATCTGATTTTTAGCTCAACATAAATTAAGCCAAAAAAAATCTATCTAAACAACAAAGATTTCTGAGAATGGACTACTTATTTAGGTAAAAACTAATAGGCCACAGGAAGTGAAAGCATAAGTGATTAAGGGATTGAAAGATTAGGTTTGTGATTATAACAACTGGTTTCTACACGTAAAGCCATCATTCCTACTCTATATAGGTGAAAGATATACATTGCATCTGACAACATGGATTATATGTCTTAGGGCTGTAAGGACCACAAAAATGAAAAATATACGTAGCTTCTAACCTGCAGACACATATGATAAAATGTTAAAGAATCTACTCCTATAGAAAGTGGTTGCATGTATTATATGCTCTAAATACAAATCCATTGCATAACAGAGTTAGATACATTTCTTTATGAAGTCCGCATTAAAAACAAAAATGATCATTATCTTTTCAATCAACAACATAAAATACTTTGCACAAATTATGACAGACATTAGGAAAAATCTATACAAAATGTCTACTAATTAAAATTAAGCTAATTTAATTAATCAGAGATTAAGCATGATTCCTTTTATCGTTTATGAATTTAAATTTAAACTGTCTTGTTAAAATGGTAAAATTAGGTAATTTGAACCTTTTTGTGTGATTGTAAAGTATTTCAATCTTAAAGTCTTGATGATAAAGAAATGCAGCTAATTACTGTGTGTACAAGAATAATATAAACATCTACTGGGCTGGGATTCAATTAGAGCCTCTGAATTCAGTGGCTGAATTTAGTCCATTTCATTTGAAAATAACAGCATCCTCCCTTATAATTATAAGATCAATGACTGACAAGATAATTAGTATATCTGGGAATCAAGGTAATAGCTTTTAGAGATCTAATTAGAATATATTTTGCTACTTGGAATACATGCCAAAGGTGCTAAACTAATTTTCTGTACTTAAAGATGTTGTCTGAATCTTAAGAAACTGATATGAATCTTAAGAAACTGATATTTCATAAAGAGCAGCAGGCAATGAGTAAACCAATATTGGTCACATTTAGATTATGAATATAATTTTAGAACATAGGACAAAGCAGCTATCCTTTTAGGAAGAGCATCAATTTGAATACCTAAAACCCAACCAACTGTCCAATTTGTACTACTCCTTCATTCTTACTTATATGTGTGTATTGAAGATAAATTCATGCTATTTACTAATAAACACAAGGAGCTTGTCACCAAAGAACATGTCTGTGGCTGCTTGGTCTGTATTGTAATCTTTCCTGTGTCCTGTAGACCTTTGACAATTTTTGTAGTAGGCCCTTGTCCCTTTTGCCAGCATACCCTTCCTTTGGCCCATGATGCCATTGTTTTTCTTTGGAGAATCCTTATAACCCTAATCATATGCAGTATTGATGGAGCTATGAGTTATTTCTTTAAGCAGGAGTCAAAACAAAGGAATTACAAATGCTATTCACAGAAATAATTAAGGAAAATCCCCCAAGCATAACAAAAGGAAATGATATGCAGATGTATGAAGCATACAGAACTCCAGCCACCTACAACCAAAACAGAGCTACACCTAGACACATAATAATCAAGATCCCAGAAATTCAATATAAGAACAGAATTTTAAAAGCTGTCAGAGAAAAGAAACAGATCACCTATCAAGGAAAACCCATCAAAATCACGGCAGACTTCTCAACACAGACCATCAAATCAAGAAGAGCTTGGAGCAAAGTAATTCAAGCCCTGAAAGAAAATAACCTCCAGCCCAGATTGATTTACCCTGCAAAACTATCTCTAGAAATTAGTGGAGAAGCAAGATGCTTCCATGACAAAGAAGAACAGGGGGAATTCGTGACCACCAATACAAACCTACAAAAATAGTGAAGGACATTCTAGAGAGAGAGAAAGAAAATACCAGGACTTCAGGAACAGTGGCAGAGAGGCCTCAATGAATGGGGCAGACAGTGGAATGAAAGAGGAAAACAGACAACCAGTGGCAGAAAAATAGAATAGCAGAAATGAGGCAGAGATGGTTGGCTATAATCTCTAACATAGATGGCCTTGATATACTAACTAAAAGAAACACAGGCAGAGTAGATCCCGGAGATAGGGTCCATTGAGATGCTCTGTATTAGGAAACATAATTAACCTAAAAGAGGGTTTATGGACAGAAAGTCAAATATGAAAAAACCAGAGAGGGAACCAGAGAGAAATAGGGGCAACTGGACTAGCACCTGAAGATAGGTTGAAAGGACGTGATAATTTTGTGCAGTAGAGAACTACTCAGTTATAAGGAAGGAAAACCTTGAGGCTTTTATAGGTAAAGGAATACAACTTGAGATCAAGCCCAGGAGTCAGAAGATTCAGAACCAGTTAGGAGAAATAGCAGGTTGCTCCCCCCAATCTAAAAACCAAGGGAGTTAGTGGGACCCAAAATGTGCAGTGCACCCTGTGGGAGTGAAAGGGGAGGAATAGTCTAAAAGAAGAAGGTAGAGGATATTGTTAATAGTGTAACAGGATTTAAAATCTACATTAGTCTCACCACTCTGTTTAGATGGATTATATTCTGTTCCAGTTTGTCTACTTACACTAGATTTGAGGGCACAGACATCTATCCCAAAAATAGAAGGATATATTATGGTAATCATCCTTAACTTCTAAGAGTCAGAGTCATTCTAGGCACTCTCACTGGCAGCTGTCTACTTGCTTCTAGATGTGCAGATTGCAAAGGCAGCCAGCCACTCTCAACATCCCTACCCCCATCTACATTGCTAGAAATGCTTCAGGCATCTCAAGGCTCAGATCTGGGCCTATACACCTCTAAGCCTTCATGAGAAGAGAAGTGCAAGGCCAACAGGGAGCACATTATTTCCAGATCCCACACTGACAATTCCTCTGAGTGCAAAGCTCTCATCTACCCATATATGTGTACTTGTGACCTGTAGCTAAAATAAGACAATTGTACAGCAGCACACCAGAAAATTTCCCCATTTTCACTGCTATTTCTACAAATAAAACCACATATGAGATAAAACAGTGCATCTTGGTAAGACTGCTTTAACCCTGCTTGAAAATACAAATGTATATTTAGGCCAAAAAGGAAAGATATTGATTCCCTAGAATATAAATTGAATATTTAGTGGATGACACCAACTCTATAAAGTCTAACATAGCTCCTGAGCATATCCTTCTCAAGAGTCTTACCCGAAGACTATATCATATATGAATGGATAAATAAATGAGCATACCTAATGGTAAGGTAAAAACTGTAGAAGTTACAAATTCACTGCTATATGCAATCCAGTCCTTGAAAATTCTCTATTCTTGCTAAGGAAGAGGATTGATTTATTGATAACCACTTCCTAATGATTTTTTCAATATGATCAACAGTAAATAACAAAGCTCATTGTAGTAGACACACAAATAATTGCCACATAAATAAGGACATGCTACGATAAATAATTTTATGTCTACAAATTTAATACACAAATGAAATGGAGGAATTTCTTGAAAGATGATGTCTGCCTAAATACTCATAAAATGAAATAGATAATATGAACAGGCCAAGATCTACTAGAGGAATTATATCAATAATTAATATCCCTCCAAAATGAAAAGGATCGGGCCAGATATGTTCATAGATAAAATCTAACAAATACTTAAGGAAGAAATTGTGTCAATTTTCTACTATTCTTCCTGAAGACAGAGCAAAAGAAATATTTCCTAACTTTCTGTATGAAGATAAAATAATCCTAATAGACAAAACCAAGAAAAACATGCACCAGTATCTCTCACGAACATACATGAAAAAACCTTCAGTACTGTGGTCTTTACAATTTTATAGTAGTAATGTAAAATACCACTTTCAGTCTAATTTTAAATGATTTTGATGGAAGTGAATATCTTTAACTTAGTTTTATATCCTAATTGGAAGCAAATTTCTTCCAATATCTGTACAGGTTTAATTCTGAAAAGGAAAGAGTTTTTATTGATTAATAACTACTTTACCATGGTAATCAATTTTATCAAGTTTTTGACTATTATTCCAGTTATACTTAGAGTGCCAGAAAGAATAGGGAATGGGAAGTCAGAAGATAATTATAATTAATCTCACTACAATGTGCTAATCAAGTAGCAACTCTTTTATTGGTTGACAGTGCTGAGAAAAGTTAGAAATTAATCAATGATTTCTCCTCAAGATCACTTCATTGATAAAAATACTTTCCTAAGTATGTAGGAATTTAAAACTAGACTCTTGCTGTTTCACTTGAGACACTACTAAAGCCTAAAAACAAAATACTGGTCTTCACCTACTCCCACATGCTAAAGTGGTATGTGAGAACTTCCACATGAAATAAGTAAAGGAAACACCAAATACTGATTGTTTTTATCTTTAGCCCATTATTCACTTTTAATGCATAAAAATGCCAAAGCTGAAATAACCAAGAGGAAAGACAAGAAAGAAAAGGAAAGACTTTCTGGTGACAGGTGTCAGTGTCCACACAGCTAAGCAGCTCCCATTCCCAGGAAGATGGAAAAGGAGTGTAATTTCCCCTACCTCACCCCAAGTCAAGTGGTAGAGTTTCAAGAAAACAATTCAGAAAACCTGATATTTGGCCCCATTTGACTTAAAATACACCAAAAATTGCAAAATCAAGAGGTTATGACTTGGCCTAGAGTGGTAAAGCAAAATCAGAAGGTTTCCTTGGAAACCAACATCGGTTGTATCACTTTGCATGAGTTTTTGTACAATAAATAGATCCTTGGAATAAAGCTTCTCTGAAGGTAACTCAAAAGGTACTATTATCAACAAGCTTATCAGGATTCATGATAAAACTCCAATGGATAGATCTGGTTTAGGAGAACCATTAGGTAAATGCCCAGGGCCTGAAATGTAATCAGAAATGTAAGGATGTACTTAATTATTCAGAGGTATGTGTAGGACTCAAGATGACTTTTAAAGTGCTAGTAGTACTTGTTTCTCCTTCACACCACTGATTAAGCAGTTGGATTTGTTTTATAAAAATAACGATTGATCTTTGTCTGTATTTTATAATGCAATTAAAAGTATGCAACCATTTTTTAAATTGTTAGATCTCATTAAGATTTCACTCCAGACCATAGAAAAAGTTCATCTATAAAACATTTAAAGAAACAGTTGAGAATAGAATTAAAATAGCTTTATATTTATACCATACTGAATGAACTCATTGATTAAGCAGCGTTTACATAGTATTTCAATGATCTCAAGATGCATCCATTTACCTAGAAATATCTTGTTTATCTTTTATACAGTGGAGCAATATTCCATTGTATTAAAACAACTTTTTCATTCATTCCTCATCTGATGAGCGGTTGGGTTGTTTCCAAGATTTAGCTGTTACAAATTGTGCTGCTATAGACATGAGTGCACATATATTTCTATGGCATGATGCTTTCCATTCTTCCAGAAAAATACCTAGAAAGGGAATCATAGCTGGGTCAAATGGAATCTCTAATCCTTATTTTTTGAGAAATCTCCACACTGATTTCCACAGTGGCTGCACCAGGTTACATTTTCTCCAGTAGTAGAGAAGTGTTGCTTTTTCCCCACGCCCCGCCAGCATTTGTTAATGGTTGACTTATTGATAACAGTCATTCTTTCTTGAATGAGATGAAATTTCAGTGTGGCTTAATTTGCATTTCTCAAACGACAAGTGATGTTGACCAGTGATATTTATTTGCCATTTTTACTGTTTTATCTGAGAAATATCTATGATTTCAGATGCTCATTTTGTAAATGGTGTGAATTTTGGAGGTTCTTTATATATTCTAGATATTAGCTCTTTGTGTGAGGAACAGATATAAAAACAACTTTTCACACTCTGTGTGTTGTCTTTGCACTCTTTTGGTGACATATTTTTCTGTGCAAATGCTTTTTAACAAGATGAGATCCCACTTGTTTATTGTTTGTATTATTTCCCATGGAATCGGGGTTTTGTTCATGAAATATTTTTTATGTTTTCAAGACTTCTCCACATTTTCTCTTCCAGAAGATATAGTTTTTCTGTTTTAATATTTAGATCTTTCAATTTTAGTTTAGTGCATGATGATGAGTCTAGTCTTAGTCTTCAACATGTAGAAGGCCAGTTTTTCCAACTCCATTTATTGAAGAGGGTACTTTTCTTCCAGAAAATGTATTTGGCCCCTTGGTCAAAGACAAAGTCGCTGAATGCGATTGGATTGTTTCCACACCTTCTAATCTCTTCCACTGATTTTTAGGTCTGTTTTTTGCCAGTACTATGCTGTTGTATGCTGATGCTTCCTGGATTGTTGAATTGTGATGCTTCTTGCCTTGCTTTTGTTGCTGAGAATTGTTTTTGCTATTTTAGGCCTGATTCCAGCAGAAATGGACAGAATTCTAGGTACATATGAATTGCCAAAGTTGAATCAAGAAGATATAAAAAGGGCCAGGGATTTAGCTTAGTGGCATAAGTGCCTGCCTGGCAAGCACGAGGTTGTGATCCCTGGTACCAAAAACAAAAAAAAAAGATATAAAAATTCTAAATAATCCAATATGAGTTAATGAAATTGAAAATTTAATTAAAAATATAACAACAAAGAAAAGCCCAGGTCTTGACAGATAAACTGTTGAATTCTACAGGAAATTTAGAGAAGATTTAGTGACAGAATTGCTGAAACTCTAATGAAATGGAAAGGGAAGTAATACTCCCAAATTTATTCCTGGAAGCAAGTATTACTCTGATACAAAACCAGAGAAGGAACCAATCAAAAAAGAAAATTACAGGCAAATCTCTCAAATGAACACAGATGCAAAGTGCTCAATAAGATACTGGCAAACAGAATGCAGCAAATCATCAAGAAGATTATACATCACGACCAAGTAGGAGTCATCCCAGGAATGTAGGAATGGTTCAACATATGAAAATCAATAAATGTAATACACCATATCAACAGAGCCAAAAACAAAAATCACATGATCATCTTAATAGATGCAGAAAAGTTTCGACAGAGTCCAACACCCACTCAGGATAAAAACTCTACAGAAAATTGGAATAGGTGGTTTTACCTCAATTTGATTAAAAAAAATTTTATGACAAACCAACAGCCAATCTCAAACAAACTAAATGGTCAAAAACTGAAAGCTTTCATTCTAAAATCAGGGGAAAGACTAGGATTTCCACTATCACCACTCTTGTTCAATACAGTTCTCTAAACATTAGCCAGAGCAATTAGGAAAGAAAAAGAAATAAAAGGAATAAAGATAAAAAGAAGATAAATTATCATTATTTGCAGATGATATGATACTCTATGTAGAAGATCACAAAAACTCTACCAAAATATTTGTACATTTAATAACCAAATTCAGTAATGTGGCTTGATAACAAAATCAATACTCACAAATCAATAGCATTCCTGTACACAAACAACAAACTGAATGAAAGAGAAATTAGGGAAACCAATACTTTCACAATAACATCCATAAAATGAAATATTTAGGAATCAATCTAACAAAGAAAGTAAAAAATCTATATGCTGAATTTTATAGTTCTCTGAAAAAGGAGGTTAAAGAAGATATCAGAACATAGAAAGATATCCCTTGCTCATTCATAGGAAGAATCAATATAATGAAAATTGCCACACTCCCCAAATTGTTATGCAGACTTAATGCAATTCCAATCAAAATACCTTTAGCATACCTCACCAATCTAGAGGAAACATAAACTCTTTAAAAGAGAAACAATTTCTCTGAGTAATGAGGAACAGATTCCAAGATGAGAAACAATTGAAGTGAGGTTCTTGGATTGGATTGAAGGGCATTGCACAGAAAGAACCTTTAGAAACCGAACATAGCCTAACACTGACAGACAAAGACAGTGGGGAATCTCACTTCCTCAGCCACAGAGAACAGAATTCTCAATATAAAAGTAAGTTTGAGGGGCCAGGAGTTTAGCTCAGTGGCTCAAGTACCTACCTGGCAAGTTTAAGGTCATGAGTTTGATCCCTGGTACCAAATAAAATAATAATAATAATAATAATAAGCTTGAAATAAGTTTGTCCCTTAAGCCTACAAAAGAGAATTCAGCTCTTCTAACACCTTGATTTTGGCCCTGTGCAACTCTGAGCAGGTATCTCAGTTTTGTCCTACTGTATTTGTGACGTAAAAATGGAATTGATAAGTTTCTGTTGCTTTGAGAAGGTATGTGATAATCCCTTATACAGCAAAACAAATTAATATAGTGAAGACACAATGGTGCTACGCAACCAGTGCTACTCTGACTGTGCTACCTCCCTTGATCTAAATAAATGCAGCCCATTCCACCTCCTTCTCCCATGGTACTTAGGGACCATGGTACTTAGAGTACTCAGTGCAGGGTCTTTGCACTGAGCTACATCCCCAATCCTATTTTTATTTTTTAAGAAAGAATCTTGTTAAGTCACTCAGTTCCCCAGGCTGAGCTCAGTTATAATCCTCTTGCCTTAGCCTCCCAGAGTGATGGGTTTACAGCATGTGCCAGCATACCTGGCTATATGTCTCTCTTTTACTACTCAAAGTCACTGGATAAGATTACTCAAAAATATGAAGACAATAGGGTTTCTCATGAATTTCTACCTATCTTCCTTTATTCTGATATTTGTCCATTAAAATTTATAATAAGCAACATAAATCTATCAATAAATTAGTAATACTGGTTGTTTAAGCAGAATGGTAGGGATTGCCCCTAAGGAGTTGAAAACACAAAGGATATATACTGTCACTGCATGATAGTGACTTGCTTTCAGTGTGCTTGTAGTAAAGGCAAATTTTCTTCCTCAGAGATTAAATATTGGTTCTTAGGGATGAAGTTTGACATCTGTTAGTATGTGTGTAGTTTTTACAGGTGTCCATGGTGTGAACTCAGCATCTGCTATCATTTGTGTTGACAGTCTAGATTTTGTTAAGTTGTTTATAACTGGATCCTTACTGAAAACCCAAGAACAGAACCATTTTAAAAAGACTTTTAGAAACATGATTATTTTATTTAGCATCAAAGATATCAAGCAAGCAATAACTGGAAAAAGCATTACATGTTTTAGAGTCTTGCATCAAAGTTCTCCATTCACCTAACACTGTTCTTAACTCACCCTTACAACACAACCTCGTGAGTATGGGGCCAAGAACAAAGTTTTACCATTTATTTCCTGGGTTGGGAAAATCTAAGTATGAATTTTATCACTCTTTTAAGATAAAAATGTCCTTGATGAGTCATAATGATATTGATATCTTTAAATGTCAAGATGAAGATTACTTAAGAAATGTTTATAACTTACTATTGTTTTGACTCGATATGTAATGCCTGCTCTTATTAATGTAACCCAGAGACATCTAATTAAATCTAATAGTTTAAATCTCTTCACCTCATTCCAAATTTCACCAAGAATTCAATTATGCTTACTAAATATTTTCTCCTGATGCTATTTATTCTATGATTTGTTGTTTTTTTTCCAACAGTCTTTTATCATTAAAGAATTAATACTGTAGAGTTGAAATCACTAGTCTCATTTAAGGAAATTCTATGAGGCTTTATTATGGCCTATAAACATAATTTTAAATCCATCTCCTAGTTGTTAATAAGGATATGTAGCACTTTTATTAAGGGTTTTACTAGTCCAGGCCATAGGAACCACATTATATTAATAACTATTCTGTTTCAGGTTCTGTAAATTCTTTATGCAAAATTTTGTTCATAGTGATCACTGTTGATACAAAAAGTAGTGTGTTAGTTACTTTTCTCTCAGTCCTAAAACAAAATACCCAACGTCCAAAGTTAAAGAAGAAAAAGTCTATTTAACTCACAGTTTATAGAGGTTTCAGTCCATAACTGACTGGTTCCAGGAAGAGTGGCACATGGCAGAGGAGTAACAGTTCATGATGACAGAAGACACCAAAAGCAAGAAAAGAAGAAGGAGACAAGATTCTTTCTGTCCCTTGTATTGTATCTGTCTACTGGGATTAGGGTGGTACCCATCCAGTCAGTGAACTGATACAACAATCACCCATCCTTAATATCAGCACCCTTAATCCCAGCATCACACCACCAATAATCACACACTCTAGATTCACCCATTGCTGAAAAAACCCCATCTAAAACTGCATAAGGTTTTCAGGGGACATACAGACACAAATCCAAATAGCTAATATTCATTTTCCTGGTTTTACAGTGTTTAGCCAATGTCCTTTCTTCACAAAAAAACCATCATGCTCTATTCTATAAGAGTCTCAGGTAGGTCACTCGGTTTTCAAAGCAAACTCCATTATTTATTCTAAATGTGACAGAAGAGGTTTAAAGGTGGTTAGCTACCACACAAGCAATCTGCTGATTAGTGCAAGTATGCATATCAGAAGGCAGCAAACTGCAATTTGCATTGAGTGGCAGCTGCATAATAACTTATCGGAGAAGTCCAGATAGGAGGGCAAAGAAATATCCTTCTTTAATTATGAGCATGTGTATGCAGGTGCAAACCTGTATTAATATGGCTGAACATTCTAAATAATAAATTAATGCTATTAAGATTCATTACATATTTCTAATATGCATACCAATGCCTCTTAATGATAATATATTAGATCCCAAGCTCCAAATCTGTGCTGACAAAGTCCAGTGAGAATGGAAAAGAAGTCTGGCCAAGACTGTCGGTAATTATGTCATTCCTATAAAGCTTTGCAACATTTAATACGCTAATTCAGTATTAATGTCAGGCAATCTTGATTGTCACTTAGGAAAACAAACTTTCTATTTTGGACACAGACATCTAAGTTTCTTACAATAATATCAGAAATGAAAATTTAATAAAGAGAAAAGTAAATAGGTGAAGGCCTACTTTGGCTTAAGGCCTGTTATTTGGTAAAAATTTTAAATTTGAATAATAATATATGGCATATTCTCTGCCCACAGTAGAGTGGCTTTATATTTGATTTACTCATTTATGTTTTCTGACTGGTTCTGGAAGGAATTTAAGCTTAAAACTCCAGTTCTAAATGGGTATCTGTATGAGAAAACAAACAGTTCCTTAAGAGAAATACACCAGACAAGTAAATGTGACCTTGACAAAGTATAAATGCAGGTTTTATTTTACCTGGGAAACTGTAAATACTGTAATGACATAGATACAGAAAAAGCATTTCATCTATTCATTCAATAGCTCATATATCCAGATGATAGATATGTATTGACAGGGTATTGTGGTTGGGATGTAACAATGAGCAATAATAATACTACCTCTGGAGATTATTGCAAGGATTCAATCTGATAGTGCATGTGCAATAGCACACTTTGTTCTTTATAGGTTTCCTTAGCTGCCTCCACTGACCAACACCCACCTGTGTCGCGTATTCTCTATATGACTAGATGAAATGGAAGACTCTATAGCATGAGCTCTAGCTTGCTAAATTGGTGCCAAGGATGGGGAGAGAGCTCAGCAGCACAGCACCTGGCTGGTAGCACAAGGTCCTCAGTTCAATTCCTGGTATGAAAAAAAAAATCCACAAATTGATGCCAAGATATTGGATGATACTACCTGAAACTGTAAGCACATGATCTTCTTACAGACTAAAAGATACTATTGGGAAATGAGAGATGAAATGGAACTAGACAGATAAATTCTCTTATTTTTCTCTTCCTGGACTGTCCCAAGGTGATGTTTTTCTTTCAGATCTTTTAAGGAAGTCCCATATGCCAAGCACATCATCCACTCAGTGACATGGAAGATAGCAGTTAGCACATTAAAGGGATGTGTTTCATCACTTATAATCTTTTCTCATGTTAGTTTGCCATCTCTTACCTATCTTCACTGCTCCGGACTTGTCTTTCCTAAGCAACCAGTTATATGATCTTGAATGAAACATTTTAACTTTCTAAGCCTCAAGAATGGAGGTGAATAATCTGAAGACCTCTTCCATTTCTAAATGTTACCATTGTGCTACATAAAAGCATGTTATAGCAAGATATAGGAAAGTTATTTTTAATTATGAATTAGCTCTATGAAATAAAAGAAATAGATTTATCTTTCCTAAACAACAACAAAAAAAATTCTAGTCCCAAAATAATCACAGAGTTCTAAATTCTATGCCCTTAGGATTCCATTTGGACAGTTTTATATTTAAATGGTTGCCTTAAAGGGAAGAAAGCATTAAACCATGTACTGATATTGAACTATAGAGCCAGACTCTAAACAAGTTCTTTTATATCCATTATTTCATCTAGTCTTCCTGAAGGCTCTGAAAGGCAAGAGTTACTTTAAAGCTTAGAAAATAAAGGCATGAACTAGTAATAAACTTCCGAAAAATATACAGCTAGTAAAGAACCAGTAAAGATGAAAAGATATTTGCCAAATTGCAAAATTCCCATTCCCTTGATAAACACACTGCTTCAATTTTTATTCTCTTTCCCTTGGTCTTCTTTCATCCACACAAACCTGCCAGGCCAGATCATTTTCTGATCCACTCTTTCAAAAATTTAATATACTCTACCTATTTGACTTTTGTTCTCGAAGTGGTTAAAATATTTAGTGGCATAAAGCTACACTATTTCAAATAAATAGTATGTGTCACTATCATGAGTAATTAACAAATTTAAAAATTATTTTTATTGTTAAAATATGCACTACAAATCACTTTCTGAATGCATTTCAACTAAATACTCATTTTCTGTATTACTTATCCAGAAGTGCCTATTAACTAATGTATTTTTGCTTTGTAAATATAAATACAAAAGAAATTCCCAAGGTAATTCTTATATTTAAGAAAGATTAGGAACTTTCCACCTTCAAAGAAAATATTTGTCATATTGCTTTTACTCTAAAGACACATCTATTTTATTGTATTCAAATATTCCTCAATTAGTAATCATAAATAGACCATTACTACTAACCCTAAATGTAACTAAACTGAATACATCACTAACTTTAAGCAATGACATGAAATAAAAATTTAAATCTGTATTTATGTCACACACAAAAAAATTTAATCCAAGTTTGTATTACTAAATGACTGATGTAATCAGATGTGCAAAATTTCCCATGGAATAGACAGTAAGTGAAAAATATGCTTTCATTATATTACTTATGAAATTCTGTCTTCAGAGTATAGCTTACATAAGAGTCTCTAGAGCAAAATAGTAAGCTATTTTCCTATCAATCTATATTTCCCAGGCTCCTATATGTTAATTCTATTCCTATGTTTATAACTTTAAAATACGACCAAAAGATTGTCTGGTCAGAATATTATGAATGACCCAGTTGAAATATTTGATTATTAGAAATCTTCACAGCATTGAATAACATTTGATTACTAGAAATCTTCACAGTATTGAATTTGCTACTTATTCTAATCATCATACAGTGGTAAGAAAGTGACCTTTGCTCAGTCATCCACAAGCCCCCTCTGCTGTATTTTAAAAGAATATTGTAAAACAAACAAACAAACAAACACCTGTATTATGCAAGTTGTTAACCTAGGAATGGGTTCCAGCTGAAGAATTACAAGCATAAATATATGTATCTTAAGTAGCAACAGCTCTCCCAGGACTCTGAAATCCCAGGGCCCACACCCTTCCTCCTCATTTAGAGCATCAGTCTTGAGCACAGCATGTAAATTATTCAACAACACAGTGAGTAGAACTTTTCTTATAATCTTGAAATTTTAGAACAATTCCTAAACAGGACTAAAGGCATAAATAACCTCGGATTCTAAAAAAGCAGCTACCCAACCATTCTTGTGAATTATTAAGGATCATAAAAAAACATCAATCCTTGCTTCCAAACACCCTACAGAGTTCACAGTGTGTAAAGAGCAAATTAGAAAAGTAAAGGGAAATTTAGATTTAGCATCACCACATCATAAGAATATTGACACTTTCTTTTTCTCCAGCTGGCAGATTATAGACAGGTTTCTTTTCTCAAATAAAAGAAGATATATTCCAGAAGATGTATTCAAGAGACAACTTGCAATAATTGAAAATGTGCATCTCATCTTCATGTGACTGACCACAGCTGACCACAGGTGTAGCTCAAACTACAGCTACAGAGAGAAAAATCTTTGAATGAACTTGATGTGTTTCCCATGAATTGGGAGACATTTGAGGCCTATAAGATTTGTGACTGCCTGTGGCTTCAGAATCTCAAAAATGGAAGACTGACTGAGTAGCTGTGTTAAGAGACAAAGCAGTTCGGACAGCAACCTGTATACTCTGATCCTTTGGCAGGCCCAGTCTGAGAAGGTTCCATGAAAAATCCAAGCAAACTCAGAGGTACCTGTGTTCATTTCCTACTGTTTTTGTAATGCATTACTACAAATTTTGTGGTCTAAAGCAATGAAAGTTTGTCCTCACAGTGCTAGGTGTCAGAAGTCTAAAATTCTCCTTTGGAAGACCTAGTGAAAGTCGATTTCCTTGTTTGTACTTGCTTGTACTTTCTTTACTTGCTTGTTAAAGGAGTTACCTATGTCCCTCAGAATATGACCCTTCCTCCATCTTCAAAACAACAACAAAGCACTGTCTCTCCTGTCTGATTTTGATTCTGTCACTAAATGCACTCTTAGATCTTTCTATGACTCAGAGCCTCCCATATCCCTTTTATAGGGACTTTGTTCATTGTGTTAGGTCCACTTGACTAACCCTGATTACCTGCTTATTTCAAGAGCCTTAGCTTAACTACCTCTACAAAGTCCCCATTTGACATGTAAAGAAATATTCACAGATTCTGGGTGTTAGAATATGAACAACATCCTACCTGAAAGGAGACTTGCTTAGTCACATGGACCCCAGCCACATGTAGCTATAAGGTTTTTATTGAAAAAGAGATCTCAAGAAAGTCTGGAAAAACACACTTAAATCAGAGTTCTCAGGGGTTTTACAAGGTACCTCATACATATGTTATGTGAAGGAGCCAATATCTGGACCTTTCTGTGCCCCAGAGAGAGCAACAACACTGAATTCCACGGTTCCAACTAATTTAAGACTCTCTTTATTATACCTTTTCTTTCTCTTGATTCAGAAGACTTAGGAGTGATCTTTGGGGTTGAAATAAAGCACAAGAAAGTGAGAGACCAAAATAAATCCTGACCTCATGATACAATATCCCTAAGCCAGTAGGAAGTGAGTACCTGTGAATGCAATATGAGATTGATATCTTGATTTAGACCATACCAACACTTATGTTACCCCAAAACACTTACTGCCCAACATGAGTCATCATTAATAAAATGTGACAATTCTAATGTTGGCAAAGTATGATTCTGCCTGCAAACCAATCAGGGTATAGAGGAAGGAAGACCCAACACAGCATGCTTTAACTGTAAGGCTGGAAAATAATTAAACCTTTCCCATTTGTGCATTGTCCATTTCAGTCTGCTCAATAAACGTGTTTGTTAAAGTGTTAATCACATTATGTATATTTATGGGAGCTGTATCCCAGTTATTGGCTTTGATAAGACATTTTTCTGTCTCTGATTTCTTAGGTACTTCTTTATGTCACCTCCACCGCTCTCATACTTCAGAGCAATCGGCTTATCCCAGATTCTCACACACTCTTTAAGTATTCAGAGCCTGCCTAATTCTCTAAATGCATTAACTAGCATTGGATTGACACCTTTTATGTTGTTCAGCAGTTGTTACAGTGGCTTCTAAATTATTTTAACTTCACATTAAAGAGATAATCTGTCAGTAATGCAAAGTTGTGTATTTACAATATTAGAACAGCTGTCTTGTTATTATTTCATTACTACTGTATTTTCTGAGTCTCCCTCATTACCATGTGTATTGTTTCATTATTTACATTTTGAATGCCATTATCTCTAAGGCTGTCAGCAGAAGCATTCTGAGATAATGACTCTGTGGGAAGAGAATTATCTAAATATGGATCTTCCTGCTCATGCTCAAATAAATTATTGTCTAACTCTTCAGATGCTTCTTCTGAGCCCTCATTAAGACACTCGTAGCTTAGGGGAATTGTGGAGTATCAACTGCCTTTGTCTAAGGGTCTGAAGGTGCAGAGATAAAGAAATCTGAACAAGACAGAAAGTAAAGAACTTACACATGATGGTGACAGGGGATGTACAAACATTCAGTGAAATGCATTTTTAAACAGCAATAGCCTTGCAAGGAAATAATACTTGAGAGTCTGAAGGTGAAACAATGACCAAAATGAATATGAAATATCTCATGCTTTTTGTTCTGCTTCATGTTTTTGTTTTCGCTTAAGAGTTTGCTTGTTCTAAAACAGGCACTCCAGGGGACTTTGCCAAGGGCTTTGACTTTAAATACCAACTATACTTCTATGTCATCCAAATTTCTACCTTTATCTCTGTCCTCTCTACTGGGCTGGATGTTCAAATAGCCAACTTCAAATTTGACATCTACACTTGGTTTATCGTTGGCATGACAAACGAACATGCCTGGTACAAGTTCCTTTTTTCCCTTAGACACCTTTTTGTTCCCTCTGTTCTGTGTCATGCAGTCTCAGTATATGTCATCACTGTATACTCCCACTACTTAAGCAAAAACTATGAAATTTTCTTTGACTCCTTTCTTACTTTTCTCCACATCTGATCTATTATCAAGTCTTGTGGATT
>PVJX010025512.1:0-26846 GCA_004027295.1 Dolichotis patagonum | reverse complement strand
TTAGCTGCAACCTCCCTCTTTATCCATACTCCTGGGATCCATCCATCCATTTCCTCGTTCTTATTCCAATGGAGGATGAAGATGTCTCTGAAAGCCCACTTAGAGAAGCAAAGAGGTGTCTCCCAGGGGCTCTCAACAAATAAATCCTCATGTTTCTTGATCCAATTTAGCATGTTTCTTGATCCAATTTAGCATGTTGCTTAATCCAATTTAGCTTGCATGTTCATCCTTTAACCAAAATCTGGGGCCAGAGATAGAGTCATACATAGTCTGAATCACATGTCTTCTAAGTGCCAGGGAGTCAGCCTCAACCAAAGTACTTAGACTAAGCAGGCTTGGCATTAATATTCCATCAAAAACCAAGGTTAACTACTAAGAAAAAGAGGAAATGGATGTTGGGAAGCCATATTCCTGTGCATTCAGTCTGAAGCATGTTGTCCTAAAAAAAAAAGTGAGATTTTTCTGTTTTTAAAATATTGAGTGTTCTATGATACAATTCAGGGGATCCGGCACTTCTTCTTAAGCTACAGTCTTGTTCTAGACAGATCATGGGTCATGACATCCCATCCACCTGTATTTGAAACTCCAGCTCTACCACTTACTGAATAACTAAGTGTGTTGCTTAAGCTCTCTGTAGGTCTCTAATTCACACAAGTAAATTACAGAACAATAAGGTCTACATAGTAGTATCTTGAGAGGATTAAAAAATAATAATATAGCATTTAAGTTGCCTAGCAAGTACCAATAATATTAACTGAACTACAGCATTCTTTCAGATTGTAGCAGAGTTTTCACTAAGGTCCTTTTTATTTTCAGGATATCATGTGACATTTTGTTATCTTAAGTCTCCTTTGATACTTTCACAACTTCTCAGTCTTTCCTTGTTTTTCATGACCTTGGCATTTATAAATACACGGGCCAAGCATTTTGTAATGTTCCTTGAGTTATCAGATGTCTCCTCATGACTAGGCTGAGGTTCTGGATCTTAGAGAAGACCATCCCAGAAGTGAGTGTCTTTCTCACTGCATCATATGAAGGAATCTGTGATGTCAGTATCTGTCATTGGTGATATTAATGATGATCACTTGTGTTTTCCAGGTATATCTGTTACCAAGTTCCTGTTTTTCCCTTTCCTTAGATCTGATTGTTAAATGAGAGCCATCCCATCCACCATAGTTGGGGCTTTTGAATATTTCCTTTCTTGCACTACTTGTTTCAGATTCATCTTGTGTTTTCCATGCCTCCACCCTAGAATCAGACATTTTTATGCCTTTTTTATTTTATGCCAGTTTTATGCCTTTTTTATTTGAGGATGGTATTTGGAAACTGAGATCTGAGTAGAAGTTGCACATCATCTTTTGATCAGCTTATATGTCCAGGAATGTAGTTGTTATAGCTTTGTGATCAATTTCCCAACCTTTTCACTCCTGATCTTTCCCCCGAAAATACCCAACTTTGAGCCCGTCCCCCAACATCCCTTAATACTCACTGATTCAGCATCACTTATGGAGTAATTACTGTGTCGGGTACCACTGTCCTGTTACTGCGGATATGCTTTCTAAATGTACAACATCTGAAGTGATGCCTCTGCTGAGACTTCATCTTACTGGATAGGAATTAGATGGCACAAAGGAAAAAGTGGTGATTCAGAAAAAATAATGGAAAACAAACAAATGCCCAGCGGGACAATTAGAGAATTCAGAATCAGTGTTGCCTTTTAAATCCATTATTTATTTAGATAGCATCATTTTGTATTTCAGAGTAGTCCTGTGCCCCCACAAGTTGCACTGATTCTTCAAGAGAAGATAAAGGATTTATAAAGCCTCCAAGACAGAAAAACTAATGGGCTAAAAATAAATAAACACCCAAATCAGAAAGAAATTCCTACTATGTGTTCTTGAGCAATTGTAATCCAAAATAATAAATAAACATAGATCAGTCACTATATACTATTTGCATTAGTGATAGAACCTAACAAGAAAGATATGGCCCTGCCCCATAGTAGCTTCAATCTGAAATGATGATCATAATAGAAGGAAAGCACCTGTAAAAGGGCATTTAATCATCCTGGGGGGTCAGAAAAGCCTCTTCCAGGAAGTGGCATCAACCTGAGCCTTGATGGAGGAGAAGAAACCAGTACTTGAACAGGACTTACTGGATATTTTGATCAGTGTAGACCTCAAAAAACTCATCTGTTATGACAGTTATGTGATTAATTCACTAACCCTTCCATTCCTTCTTTCTCTTTCCCCTGAAGAGGATCCTACCCTACCTCTCCATAGTATCTGTTCCTCCATTCACTCATTCATTTATTTAATGACTTTTACTGACAAGAGGAAGAAAAGCCAAGAGAAGGCCAAGATGTGAAAAAGGCATGAAGTGTTTAAAACTGTAAGGCAAGGTATTGTGCCTAGAGAGAAAAGAGCAGGAGAAAGACTGGCAAGTCCCAACACTCCTTAACATGTAGGTGAAAGTTTCGGATATTATCCCAAAGGTAACGAGGAAACACGGAGAGCTTGAAATCAGTGATGGTTTAGACAAGATAACCTGGCTGCAGCAGACAAAATGGATTGGAAGGCAGTAAGTCAGCAGACCGCCATAAGGTTTCAGAAGGCTTTAGTGCCTCTTGCCTCACAGTATTAATGTAAGGGATGTATACAAAGCTTCTATCACTGTGTTTGGTATATGACAAACAATCACGATATATTAGTGTGTTCTTGCTTCAATAATTGGCTCATTTTTATTTACCCTCATTTTTCTCTTGTTCTCCTCATCATGCTTTAGAAAGACAAATTGACAGTTATACCTTGGCAGCAACTAGAATTGGTAACTGTGCTAGGCACAGTGAACAAATGTGAACAAGGTCCAAGTCTTTCCTTCGGATGCCTTTATAACAAGACACACCGTGGTGTGAGATGAGCTGTGGTGATAACATCAACCAGATCTCTCAGGGTGCAAGAATGGCAGCTTTGGCTCTGTGCTGTAATGTTAGGCGAACTCTGTGGTACAGAGAAGTTCAGCACAGACGAGGCATATTCTGGTTGTTGAGAAAAGGGGGCAGGAAGTTTGGATGTACTGAAAATTTACTATCTTACACAGGGTCACCAGAGACTGTAACTTTCTTTTCTTGTATGTTGTTGGTCAACTTTTGGAGATTATTATTAGTGTGTCTCCTGTTTCATCTTTTCTTTACCATGACAGTTTCTTTAGAGTGATTGCACAATCACATTTTTAAATCAAAACTTTCCTGTCATAAAACGCAATATATCAACATGAAAATATCAAATCTGTATGGAGTTGTTTGATTTGATAATATGATATTCCTAATTATCTGTGGCATTTCCCTCTGAGTTAGAGATGATATAAGGTGAATTTCATTCTCAATTACTGCTTTTCCCTACCACCCACCTGCACCCTGGTCACCTGTCCTAACCCCTCTGTGACATGTGTTTAGAAAACCAGAATAAATTTACCCCAAACCTGAGCAATACACCAGTGAGGAGGTAGGGGAATCCTGTAATGTCAGGTAAAGTAAGTGACTGTGGGGTCATGTGTACCACTGTCCCTCGCTATTAACATGTGAAGTTGTCCCGGGTGCTGTGCTAATGCATTTTGTTTCTTAGTTGAAAAATGAGGTAAGTAATCATGTCCACGGGAACACCTACCACTGCTGTGGAAAAGTTAAAGACCAAAGTTTTAGACTTTAATTCACGGCTCTTCAGATTCTCATGGTGGAGACTGACCCTGATCAAGTCATCTTGCTTCTTTAGCAATCAATTTACTATTTGCGTATGAAATTCATGGGTGCCTGTCACCAAACGTGTTGGAGCTGCAGCTCTGCGTGTGAGAGTTGTCATAAACAAATACATCCAAGGAGGATAAATGCACTTCTAACTGCTACAAATGTCACCCTAGGAAGAAATACCTTTTAAGGAAAACTTGAAAGATAATTCTGATAATCATACATTTGAAAAGCATTTGATATGAAAATCTATACTCAAAATTTAAAAGTATGGAATATGTACGAAAGGAAATACAAGGCCCTGTTTTCCAATTAGATTCCACATTCGCACACCCTAGCGTGTCTTCATTAAGTTTCTTGGGTCTTCTTCCAGTGATCTTTCTGCTCATCCAACTACATAAATGGCGTATCCATTATACATTTAATACAAATGGTATTATGCGCATTGTTCTATATTTTTTTAAATTAGGTTCATATATTTAGAATTTTATTTTTTTAAACTTTATTTCTTTTACTAGGGATCAGGTTATGACAAACCTAAAATTAAAAACCAAAACCAATCAACTAAACAAAAAAAGCTAGAATAAATTTGTATGCAGATTGTGCTAAGATATAAAGCATACCTTAAGCTTTTTCCAAATAGCAGTTATCTCTGAATTACCTTAACAATTTGTTATATCTATTACAATCAGGTACTATTTCATTATATTTGGCTTAACAGGGAATTATATAATTTTGTGTGTGTGTACCAGGGATCAAACGCATGATCTTGCACTTGCCAGGCATGCTCTTACCCTGCTGAGATAAATCCCCAGCCTATAATTTCTTTAACATTATTTTTTTGTTTAACAGAGAACATTGATAACATGTTTAAACATGGCATCAACACACTCATCAGCTGATGCTTTAGAGACTGGCTAGCATACTACTATTTATTACAAATAATACCAAGATTAGATAGTGATCAGGATTACTTTCCTACATAAGTTTAGCATGGAATTACGGCTCAATTCTACTGTGAGAATTTAAATATACACCTACTATTTTCATTAGAAATCAGAATGAAGTAACAAACTGTTGCATTAATTGACATGAAATGGGACATAATTTAATAACAGTATTCACATTTTTGTTGAAATTTTTTTATGTGGTCAATACTGTTAGTTTCTTGTAAGTGGACTAGCTGGGAAATACAAAGAACTATATACTTGACTTTTTAAAATCAAGGTTATTGTTTATCAAATTACTCATAACCAGCTTTCCACAGACCTAGAATTTTATGCCCAGTATGTCTTGAACCAATATGTCCTGCTGATTAATACTGTTTAAAAAAGAATGAACATAGTCAGATTGTCTTAGTCTTAAGAATTTCTGGGTTCCATCCTTCAAGGAGATCATGATCTTCCTAAGACCTTGGGCCTTCAATATTCTTCCAGTCTTCAAAAAGAGACTCCTTTATTTTCTCATACTCTGACTCTAAAGACTTTTATTCATTTGCAGCTTTTTTTTCCAATTCAGGACCAATTTTAATCTTCACAGTATCATATCAGATTTGTGAGAACTCCTGGAAACCAAAAGAACCTCCAGCGACCAGTAGCTCCTTATCCTGATGGTGCTGGGTCCTCCACTCTAGGATTTTATCTCTTTTCAAGAAGCTATGTAGATTCCATATACAGATGTATAGTTATTTATTTTACCTATTGGTGATCATGTAAGTTGTTTCCCTTTTCATTTCTTTGCTCTTGTCTTTACTTTTTTCTTTCACCTTTCCTTCCTTTCTTGCTATTAAAAATAGCACTACAATGAACATCCACTTATGTACTCTGTTTCCAATTGAAATTAATACAACCAGTGTTACAGCTGGAAGTCTTGTGTGCCCTCCAAAATCCACGCTGAAACTTAATCTCCAGTGCAAGGCGGGGGGGTCATTAGGAGGTGACTAAGCCTTAAGGGCTCTGCCTGCATCAACAGACCAGCGCCTTTTGAAAGGATTTGAGGGGACAAGTTTGCCCCTTCTGTCCATTCTGCCCATGAGGGTGCAGCGATCATTCCCTCCAGAAGACAAAGAAATAAAGGGCCAGGTTGAAGCAGAGAATGGCTCTCAACACACATGGAGAACTGTGAGGAGTAAATGTCCATTGCTTATAAATTACCCAGTCTATCACTTTTTTCTATAGATGCACAGACTAATATATGAAAAGCAATTATGTAAACTTCAAGCAGGAATCTTATCACTTCTTTGAATAACATTCTTCAGTTAAATTGAATGCCCAATTTATCCATCCCACACCCCACAGCATAGAGACCTACTAATGCACGGCTTTGGTATATTCATGGTTTAGAGAATTAGATAAAGTTATGATAATCTGTTGGTTCATAACAAACTACTCCACAACTTAGTGGTATAAATCAAATAATAATAATAATCATCATCATCATCATTTTTTTAGCTCAGGAATACGCAATTTGGACAGGATTTGGAAGGGAAGGCCCGTGTCCACTCCACACAGGATCAGCTGGAGGTGGCACAGCTGAGGGGTAGGGGATCTATTTCCAAGGCAGCTCACTCAACCTTTTGGTACTATCAGTTGGGTCTCAGCTAGGGCTGAGGCTTAGGAACCTCAGTTTCTCTCTCTGCATATCATCTGAGCTTCTTTGTGGCATGATTCCAGGGCAGGAATTCTGAAAGAGAACTAGCTAGAAACTGTACTCCTGCCTGTTATGACTCAACTTCAATATCTCATAGTGCACCGTCTACACCCTGAGCTTATCACAAAGGTCTCTGTGGGTTCAAGAGGCAGAGCCATAAAAATCATCTCCTGATGGGAATATGACAAAGTTCTCAAAAGCATCTGGAGTGGGAAATATTAATCCACTGCTGGAAAATACAACCTTCCACAGCCAAAAGACATCTTCTGCAAGTCCAGATAGATAGTTATTAATATATTGATTTTTAAGGCAACGATATCCACATTTTATTGGTTTTCCCTTGATCTGGCTCAGAAAAAATTTTTTTACAAGAAACATAAATTTGATTTCTTTCTGGAGATGTAATAATCATCTATAATGACTAAAAGCAGTGGTAGCTTGTATGGTCACCTACATTTCTTCAGTGGATAACAAGCAATTCATTTTCCAACTCATCTCCCACCTAGCATAGGACTTAATGATTATTAGCTGTTACTACTATTCAATATGAGATTGTACATATTCATTTCATTGGTGAGGACAAATAGTGTGAAAAGGAGAAACAACTCATCTAAAATCAAAGTAATGGTACAGATGGGGCATGAATTCTAGTCTCAGAGAATGGATCTTTATTCTAAGTCTAGTGTTCTTACTGTAAATGAAATTTCTCCGTGAAGAATTTTGTTATGTCAGACTTATCAGCAGGAAAATCCTAAATTGTAGCTCAATCCAAGTGATCAGTACACCCTATCAGAAAAATATACCCTAAAATATTTCTCTCCAGAGATTAAGTTACATACAGATTCACATTCGAGTATTAATATTCTTTGTTCTGCGTCAGCAAATGCTTAAACTAATACAATAAAGAAGGATCTAAAGAGTCATTGTAGGGAAAAATGAAATGTTCTATTGCTTCTTCTCTAGTCTTTTCCTACTTGGCTTCATGATTTTATAAAATAATACTCTCAGGCTAAATGACACCTAAGAAGTGGGAGTTTCGGGGAAGCTGAGTTTGACCAGTAAAATGAAGGAGAAGAAAAATATGATAAGACTGACACTTTAATGTTAATTTCCAGAATGTTACTTTCTAGAACTTTCCAGAGGAAATATAGCAGATGGCAACACTCAGACCTCACCACTGGAGATCTACATTCAGTTCCACAGGGTGCGGCCCAAGAACGTGTCTTTATCAGTACCCAGGACCATGCTGATTTAAGACCATCAGATCTCTTGGGAAATGCGTGGGTTTAGGGGACAATTTTAGAGTTTCTTTTTTTTAATTTCAAGCATTTCTTATTTTATGTTTTGATGTCATTCTCTATTGTCATCCAATTTTTTTCCTGGCTTTATCTATTTTTTCTTCTTTTTTTAGAATCCTTATGAGGCAATATTGTTTTTGTACAGGAGGTTGGTCTGATTCATCCTTTTGCAATTTTCGTATTAGGTTATTGTGATGTCTTTTGTGCTGAATCAGATAAAACTCTATTTCCACATTGGAATTTAACAATGGAATTAAATATGTGATTATGGCTGCTTGATATTTTAATATTTATACTAATTCTAAATGCCCTGTGAAAGTTTATTGCCAATGAACTACAGCAATAGTACTTCATTCAATCATCTTTATCAGCACAGAAATTTCTAACTCCTAGAATCAGTTTTGTTCCTTTCATTGTTTGTGACAACCTTGAAAACATGATGGATATTCTAATGCCTTACCTTAATGACAACTTCCCCAAGAAATGAACTGTTACTCTTTGGCATCCCTCTGAACTTACTGGAAGTGTCTACAAGGCTTTTAGTCCCTTCTTTCTCCAGTCCTAGAGCATACTACACACACTTTCTATAGCCATGTTGAAAATTGTGAGAAACTGGCTTACAGAATTGCATAAGAAACTCAACTCACCAGTGCAAAAAAAATTTTATTTTAAGATAGGCACATGATCTGACACACACATTTTCCAGAGAAGACACATGAATGGCCAAGTATGTGAAAATACACTCATCATGATCAGTCATCAGAGAAATGCAAATCAAAACCACACTGAGATAACATCTCACCCTAGCTAGAATGGTTCTTATCAAAAAGGCAAAAAATAATAAATGCTGGTGAGAATCTAGAGAAAGGGAAGCTCTCAGATACAGTTGCTAGTAATGTAAATTAGTGCAGGCATAACAAAAACAGTAGCGAAGTTTCTCAAAAAAATTAAAAATAGAACTACCCTATGATCGAGCTATCCCACTACTGACTACAGAGGAAAGGCAATTTCTGTCAGATAAAAACATTATGCTGTGTCTTCACGCATCAGATCTGGACCGAGTGACTTCCTCAAAGTCAAAACGACCACGAAAGTAAACGTTTTGAACCAAGTCAGGACATCAAGGCAACAACGATGCAAACAAAAGACATGCAGAAAAAGGACTTTTCAAACTCTTTTAGAAAGTAGAAACTACAATGGGAGTATTTCTCTGACCATTGTGGAAATAAATCAGAATTCAGTAACAGAAAAATAATTAGAAAGTATAAAAATATTTGGAAATCAAATGGCATGTTTTTAAATAACCTGTTAACCAAAGAAGCCATCGTGATAAAAAAAAAAAATATTTTGGAATAAAGATGAAAATACGACACATCAAAATTTGTGGATTCCAGCTAAAAGTGGGTGCAGGAAAAGTTATAGGTTTAAACATGTATCTTAGAAAAAATAGGAAAAAAGCTGAGAATGAAACATCAGCTTCGAGGTCAAGTGAAAAAAAAAAAATTCCATCATGGGGTTTAAAGCAAACAGCACTCTAGGTCGTTCTGAGACACTCATCCACGTTTACGGTTACACATCTGCATGAAGAGGTAACAAACCCTCCAACAGGAATAGAACCTGGACAACAAAGCATACAAGCAAATCACTCAATTGCCTAGGCTGGGCTCTAACTTGAGATCTTCCTGCCTCAGCCTCCCCAAGTGCTACAATTACAGGCATGCACCACCGTACCAGGCTTGTATTATTTTTTCAGTATCAATTTCACTAATTCCTACTCTGATCTTTATTATTTCTTTTCTTCTACTGGGTTTGGATTATTCTTGTTTTTCTAACACCTTAAAATGTATTACTGACAAATCCATACTCAACATACCAAATAGAAAACAAATGAAACAGATCAAGTCAGCCTCTGCCGAGAATCAGCCATGCTGGAACTTGGGGGACCGACCAAGGAAGCAATGAGCCATCCTTCCTGGTAAGTGGTGTGAACAGTGGGCTTGCCAGGGAGGGAATAAGTCAGTGTTTCCCTGCACGTGGGCTGAGAATCAAACATCCCGTACCCGCCTCCCCAGTTAGCAACTGGATGATTTCGAGGTCAACTGGAGTTGCTATCGCAACTAACAAACATAAAGCAACTACATGCTTGTATTGTTGGGTTGATTATGCTGACCTGGGACCAGAGGTCTAGGCATAATCAGGGTGACAGTATGCAATACAGCAAATATGGGGGATTTCCTTCTATCTTGTCTTTGAAGGCAAATATTGTTTTCACTGTTTTGCTTTATTCTGATTGTTCTGGTCTATTCAATATTCTGTTTTGATAGGTTTTATGATGTTCTGGTTTTGGTTTGGTTTTGCTATGCCTGATCGAATGGACAGCTATTGTGAAGATAACAAGATATACTATGGTACCTATTGTTGTTATCCTGGTAACCTGCTGTGAAGTTCTGCACCAATTTCACTGCATTGTCTTGATTGGCTTTGTTCTGTCTTGTTTTGTTGTATTTTACTATCTTTAAAATTTTAAAAATGAAAGCAGTTCCTTGAAAATCAGGAAGGAGAAATGGATGTTCATTCTCATAACTCCTGTTTAATATGTTATTCATATCTTGAACTAAAGCAATCAAGCAAAAGAAAAAAATTAATAGAATACAAATAGGAAAGAAAGAAGTCAAGTTATCTTTTTTCGCAGCTAATATGAATCTTTACATAGAAGCTCCAAAAAAAACTCCACCAAAAGACTCTTAAAGCTGACAAATTCAGCACAGTGGCAAAATGTCTCCTTAATAAATGACGCTGGGAAACTGAAGAATGAAATAAGACCCATTTTTGTCTCATGCTGTACTAAAATGAAATAAAAATGGATCAAAGACCTAGATATAAAAACAAAATCTCTGAAACTGCTGGAAGATACCAGGTGAAACAATTGAAGCCATAGGTGCAACAGGAAATTCCTGGACAGAACTCCAGCAATAGGAGAAATAACTTCAAGAAGCAACAAATGAGATTGCAACAAATTAAAAAGCTTCCTCACAGCGGAAGGAGCAACCCACAGAGTAAGAGACAGCTTGTGGAGTGGAAAAAACAGTTCTAGTTACATTACTGGTAGAGAACTAATATCTAAAATATACAAAGAACTCCAATCACAAACACCAAGTGATCCAATTAAAAAATAGGAAAATGAACAGAATAAACACGTCTCAAAGTACACACAAGGGGCTGGGGATGTAGCTCAGTGATACAAGTACCTGCCTGGCAAGCACAAGGTTGGGAGTTCAATCCCCAGTACCCCCAAAAAGTAAAACTAAAAATAAAAAAGTACACACAAAAAAATGTTTATCATCTTTAGTCATTAGAAAAACATAAATCAAAACAATTCTGAGGCTCCATCCCCCTGCTCCGTGGAGGTCAGAACAGCTATCATCAAAAACACTGTAAATAACAAATGCTGGGGAGATGTGAGGGAAAAGGAACATTTCTGCATTGTTGGTGGGACTGTAAATTAGTACAAGTACTATGGAAATCACTATGGAGTCTCCTGAAAACCCTTAAAGCAGGAATTCCATTTGACTCAGCTGTATCTCTCTTGGGTACATTCTGAGAAGAGTTAAAAAATCATATTACAGTGATGCATGCATACCCACCATTACCATAGCACAACTCATAAAAGCTATGCTCTAGAAACAGCGTCGATGCTAAAACCAGATGAATGGACAAAGAAAAGATGGAATACATAAACAACGGTATTAGTTAACCATAAAGAAGAGTGAAATAATGTCATTTGCAAGGAAAATGGATGGATCTGAGACCATAATGTTAAACGAAGTAAGTCAAATACAGAAAGTTAAATATCAGGTGTGTTATGGTGGACACATGGTGTCAATTTGAGAAGTTTAAAAATTTAGGGTCTCAGCAGGCAGCCAGGGTGCTCACTTTGTAAACACCCTAAGCCTATGCAAGAGGAGGGCAGGGGCACAGAGACTGTGGGTGGATAGCCTGCTGACAACCCAAGGAGGAAGAGAGGCTGGCTCCCCCCAGTCCCCTGCGCTTTTTTTATTCTTGCTGCTTTTTTGCCATCTTCCGCCACTTGAACTATTTATTGCCCCTGTGCCATGCCAACCTGCCATCTGATTACGGACTGAAGCCTCCACAAACTGTGAGCTAAATAAACCTCTCCTTCCTTAATTTTGGGTGTCAGGTATTTTGTCCCAGCAGCTAGAGAAAAGTAAGCAAGACAACACGGTTTCATTACCATGAGAAACATACTTACAAATAAAGAGTAAATTAAAGGCGAGATGGGGGGAGATGGGGAAGCAGACTTTTGGAGACAGGGGAAGGAATGACGAAGAGGCAGAGTTGGAGCATAAAGGGAAGGAAAAAATCAAGATATGTTTTACATATGTTCCCATTCTCAAAAAAATATAACTATCATGTCTCACAAATATACAGTGATATTTAAAAAAAACAACTATAGGCCTCCCTTCTTAAAAAAAAAAAAAGAAAGAAAAGAAACACAAATCCAAACAAAGAAGAGAAATAATAAACCTAAGTGCAGAAATTAATGACATGGTAGAAAATCAATAATCCAAAAGTTGTTTCTTTGAGATTAATGTTATTCCTGAGCTCCTACAAAGACTGCGTGAGCTAAAAAGAGGAAAAACACAAACGACCAACACTGAGAGCGAAAAGGGATCTACCCCTAGAAAACTGAGAAGTAGTCAAAGGTAATAAGAGGAAGTTGTCAATGATTTGTGCCAAAAATTTTGACAATTTTGATAAAATGCGTGTTTCTTGAAAATTATAAGCTACCAAAATTTACATACCAGGAAATAGAAAACGTGAATGTATTCTATCTGATAAAGAACGTTAAGTAATTTAAATCAGTTCCACAAAAGAAACTTCAAGAACGAAGAAATGTGACTAATCAAAAAACAACTTTTTCGGAAAAAAAGAGAACATTTCCCAACTAATGTCACCAAAATACGCGAGGATATTACCAGCAAAGCAAAATACAAGAAAATGTATCTCATGAATATAGAAGCAGGGATCCTAAACAAACAAAAACCAACTCAATATGGAAAAAAATCATCCTAGGACCAGACTATTGGATTGTAACACTCAGGCTTACCATTTAGTAGTCTATGACTTTGAAACGTTATTTCCTTGCCTAATATGTATACGGTATATATTCAAGGAACACAAGATTGGTTTCATCCAAAAACCAAGGTAGCTGGGAGTGGCAGTCAACAGCCGTAATCCCAGCACTCAAGAGGCTGAAGCAGGAGTGAATTCAGGCTAGCCTAGGCTACAGAGAGAGTTCAAGGCCAGCAAGACTCTTGTCTCAAAGAAATAATAATTAATGTAATTCACACGTTAACATGGCAAAGGAAAACACTATATGATTATCTCAATAGACACATAAAAGGTCATTTGATAAAACTCAGGACGGTTTTTGATTAAAAACTCAGAAAGATAGAAATGAATTTCTCTGTTCTGTAAAATAAGAATGTCATTGTTTTCATCGTATTTAATGGCCTTTCTGAAGCCTGTGCTCCTGAGTTAATAAACATAAAAAAAAAAAAAAAAGAACCACCACTACCCAGTAGCTCTTTCCGATATTGCATTAGAATCCAACAAATGTCCCCAAGGTATTTCAGCATCAGCTAAGCTCTAGAAATTTCACTTACTTTCCTGTGAACTTAATTATTTAGAAATGAGAAACATTTCCATGAGTTTTATATCAGTTTCCTTTTTTACACATTAAAAGACCGCAGGGTAGTGCTCGCAGCAGCAATCTGGACAGCTCTCTGCTGCCACCTGGTGGTGACGAACTGCCTCACCTACGGTTTCCCCTCCACGGTAGAGACTGGAGTGGAGTCAGCACTGAAAAAGAGAAAAAGGAGACAATAAACCTCCGGGCATGTGAGGGCGCCTAGAGTTCCAGCTACAACACACAGTCTTCGTTCAACTGCCAACGAGAAACCACAGAAGTACTGGTTACGCACTGGACCCAGACAAACGATCCGATGGCTAAGTCCCATAAAAGGTTTCCCTTTGATTAGTTTATGACTTTGAAGAAATTATTTAACTTTCTCAAAATGCAGCTTCTCACCTGTAAAATAAGAATAAATAATAAAGCTTACCGCATAGCATTGTTATAAGGATCAAAATTGTCGGATATTCACAACTGCACCTAGCACAGGCAGTACTAAGTGGGGATAGGTACTTTGTAATCATTCTGGCTAATTAGGGCTATTGTTGCCTAAGCAGAATGTGAAAGTTTGTACAAAATGGTACAGTGGAGAAGTTTGACAGCTTCTTACAAAGTATAGACATATGACACCAGTAATTCCATTCTAAGGTATATGCCACCAAGAACTAAAAACATATACCCACACAAAAACCTGTACCTAAATGTACACAATGTTCTTAGCAATAGCCAGTAAGTGAAAACAACTCAAATATCTGTCAGTGTAAAATGGATATACAAAATGTGATGTATCTATAAAATGGAATACTATTCCACTATAAAAAGGAATGAAGTATTATTACATGGTACAATGAAAGAGGAAAACAAAATGCAAATTAAAAGAAGCCAAATACAAGAGAACACACATTCCATACCTCTATTCCAAGTAAGGTCCAGAGTAAGTGATTCTATTGAAATAGAGAGATTACTGCCTCCCTAATTGCAAACTTATGCTCACCCAAAACATATACATTAAAAATGTGTTGGGACTTTATTCATAATTGTTAAAACCTATAAATAAGCAAGATTTACTTTAGCAGGTTAATAGAACAAAATTGTAGTATACCCATACAATGGAGTACTACTCAGCAATGAAAAGGAATCAGCTACTAATACGTACCACAATCTGAATGAGTCTTTATCAGAGATCCCTGCCGTGGACTCCAATCTCCTACGTCATGTTAGAGTGCATAGTGGGAAGAAAGAGCGAGAGACAAAGTAGAGGTGCAGCTGGGGTCTGGGTTGACCAGCTGTTCACAGGAAATAAAAGGCCACAAAGCAGTCAGAATCTTGGTATTTATCCACTGAGGAAAACAGTGAGGGCGTTGTGGCTGGATGTACGAGACAAGTGGCAAGGCGGGCAAGCCGTTTAAGGCAGAGGACAAAGCATTCTTGCGGAAGGGACAGGAGCAGCCAGGATTCGGTTGTGATTAAAGACTGACCTGGTCTGTAGCAGATTCCTGGAAGGGACGCTCCTCCGGAGTCACGCAGGCCTCAGTGGAGATGTTATCTCCTGTTTCAGCCCACAGTACCACAGTGACAGAAACCAACAATTCGTGCAGCAGTAGCTGTTGCTAGAGCTAGAGCAAGGTCTATACAGTGAGTCCGGAGTGTCTGGTAATGCTAAAGACTACAAAAGAACTCAGAGGTGCATGTCCAAGGCTCACAGGAGTGACCCCCAAAAGAAGAAGTCCCAATGCTACAACAGTTTCAGCAGTCAAATAACTGATATAGTACTAGATTGTAACCAATACTATAAACCAGATGAATCCCAGCCAGTATGAAGATATGACTTAATAAATAAAGGAGAAGAAACAAACACTACAGAAGAATCCCAAATAGTATATGTAAATATTATCCTCCCTAGGAGACGGAATTTAATACCCCTCTTTTGCATGGACCCGACTTTATGGCTTGCTTCTGAAGGACACAGAATGGAAAAGGAAAAAGGAGAACTTTACAGCAGAGAGACCTGGCAGGCACTGCCTTCCAGAAGAACACGGCCCCTGACCAGTGTGACCAGGCTGGTGGCCTGTGGAGGTGCCTCACTGCTGTGGTAGTCCTTTCAAAATCCCCCGAAACCAAACCTCAGTGTAATGAAAATATCAGACTAATTCAAATTAGAGCCACTCTGCAATTACCTGATAAGAACTCTTCAAAGCTCTCAAGGTCACTCAAAAATAAAAAGTTAAAAAAATAATAAGCAACACAAGGAAAAACTATCACAGACCACAAGAACCTAGGAGCACATGAAGCTAAGAACATATGAAGCTAAAACATAATATGGGATCTTGGATTGGATCTTGGGTCAGAAAAAGGGCAGTGGAAAAACTAATGAATTTTGAATAGCTACAGTTTAGTTAATAATACCATAGCATCATTAATCCTCTTGATTTGACCAGTGTAACGTGGTTATGTAAGATATTAACATTAAGCAAAACTTTAAGCATTAACATGTAAGATATGTTAAGATATTAACATTAAGCAAAACATTAAGCATTAACATTAAGTGAAAAGTACTGACAAAACCTCTGTAATATCTTCATAAGTTTGGTATAAATCTAAAATTATTCCAAAATTAGAAGTTTATTTTTAACTTTATTTTAAAGAGAAAAAACTAAAGCAAAAGATACAGGTATGAAAAATTGTCCAAACTTTTCTTTTCAATGAACTAAGAGAAATCAGTAGTATAACTATCTTGTATATGTATTTTTTTCCTTTTCCTTTCCTTCTTTTCTCCTTTGCCCCACCCCAGTTTCTCTTCCGTCTTGAACAGTTTCTTCCCATTTCACAATATCTATTGTAGGATCTTATTTACTCTTTCAGCTTCTCACACTAAGGAGAAAATAAGATGTTATGCATGTGAGTCTGGTTTATTTCACAGAGTATTGCCTCAAGTCGCATCCATTTAACCATAAATATCTCACCTTTATCCTTCTTTAAGGCTGAGTAGTATTCCATTATATACAAACAGCCATAGTTAATGGGCATTTGGATTGTTTCCAAGAGTTGGCTATTACAAATTGTGTTGCTATAAACATGGGTTCACATATACCATTTTTAATTCTTCTGGGAAGATACCCAGAAGAGGAAGAACTAGGTCAAATGGGATCTTAATCCTAGTTTTTTGAAGAGCCCCTATATTGATTTCCACAGTGGTCATTCCAGTCCACACTCCCGTCAACAGTGTAGAAGTGTTCCTTTTGCCCCAAAGCCCCGCCAGTATTTGTTATTAGTTGTATAACCATTCTTTCCAGGATGAGATGGAATCTCAGTGTTGTTTTAATTTGCATCTCAAATAGCTAAAGATGTTGAACATTTTTTTATGTGTTTATTTGCTATTTACATTTCTTCATCTAAGAAGTATGTATTCATTCAGATGCCCATTTTTGGATTGAGTCTTTGAATTTGAGGGCTACATTTTTTCCAATTTTTATTTTAGACATAAATCCTTTGTGTGAGGGACAGATGGCTGTAATTTTTTCCCACCCTGTGGGTTGTCTTTTCACTCTGTTGGTGATTTCTTTTGTTGTGCAAAAGCTTTTTAATAAGGTGAGATCCCATTCGTTGTTTCTTTGTAGTAATTCCTTTGTGCTCTGGGTTTTGTTCATGTTCTGCCTGCACCTGTCGAAGATTTCTACCTATTTTTCTCTTCCAGTAGATTTAGTGTTTCTGTCTTAATATTTAGATCTTTGATCCATTTTGACTTTAGTTCATGTTAATAGACATGTGTCTACTTCTAGTCTTCAGCATATAGACAGCCACTTGTTCCAGCACCATTTAGTAAAGAGGCTATTTTTCTTCCAGTGGGCATGTTTGGCTCCTTTGTCAAAGATAAACGTTTATTTTTTTAAAAAGGTGAAAAAAACAGAAGGAGGTAGCATGAGTTTATTTTGCATATAGCTGTTAAATCTCGAAGATACTTTGCCATAATGAAAAGAATGTAATCTGTGTGTTATCCACGGATGGTCTTCTAATTATAATTCTTCTCTTTCAGATCAAAACAAGTGGCCAGTTCAGTCTCACTACAACATCGGATAAACAGAAAAGCAGAGTAATCAAGTATTATGTCCCACAGTCTGAATAATCTCAAGTACTGTTACACGATCTGTATGTTAAATTGGAATCATTTAAATGTCTTAGATGAGCTCAGACAGTAAAGTCGGCCTTGCAATCCCCTCCTCGCCAACAACAGCCCCACACCCAGGGGGGCTCAGAACACAGGCCCTCTCCTATTTTTCCAGTCCCTCCGCTATGACCAAGAGAAGTCACTTTCTTCCCAGACTGCACATTTGCTTAGTTCTCAACGTCCCTGCAAAGCCAGCTCAAAGCCTTGGCACCCCTGGTATAAGCACAAAACTGCTCCTCACCACGCCCCCGCGTCAGCTCAGCCAGCTGATGGGTCAGGCAGGTGGCAGAGTTGCAGGCTGTCCTGTGGACAGTGATACTGATTTGTAGCATGAAGGAAGATAAAGCCTGTTGGTGAGAGGCTGAGGATGAAGCCTGCTCCATGGGATCCTTAAGGTAAAGCGAAAGGAGATATTGGAAGTCTCCGAGGTCAGCAGAGGCCAGAGGGGAAGAGCGTGCCCCTTGGGATCTGCATGTAAAGAACTTGTGTCTGCTTTGTGTCACTTAACCAATTAAGTGATACTCCTCAACAGGATTATCGAAACAAGACTGCAAGAAGCACTGGAGGGAACTAGCAGGCCAACATTTCTAGGACCCCTTCCTAAAAGTTGTCACAGAAAACCAGCACCCACTAAGGTTCCTGGTTAGGCCTTAGGGTACCTGTTGAAACCCTGTACATCCCATCCACAGCGCTCAGTCCCTTTGATGGGAGTAAGGGGTGACTGGCAAAGAGCAGAACCACAGCAAATGCAGGACTTACCTGCAGTCCCACTCAAAGACCCATGGGAGGTATCTAAAGCATGTACCCTATGGCCAGGCAACTAACACATGTCCACAAGAAAAATTTGAAAATCCCAGTGTTTCCTAAAAGAGGCCTAAAAAATAGGGCTTGTGACATCCTCTTTCAGAAATGACTACCTGTGTTTCCGCACACCTATTCTTGCTACTCAAGCTGGATCGCAGGGACCTTCTGCCATATCTAGGGTTAAGTCACCCTGGGCTGACACTGCTCCTGAGGAGCACACCTTTGGGACGCGAAATGACCCTCCACAGCTCAGTTTTATGGTTTGATGAATCAAGTGGCCAGAAATGAGGCATGTGCTGACCGGTGTTTAGGAGCTGCCCTTGTGTTTTCTCATCTCTATTCCTACCATAACTCTTGGTCTGTCTTGTTGCATCTTGAAGCCCCTAGCTCTCAATGTAATGAGCAACGCCTGTCATACCAGCCTAAAGATCAAGCAAAGGGGGCTGGGGATTTGGTTCAGTGGCACAGCACCTGCCTGGAAAGCATGGGGTCATGAGTTCAATTTCTGGTACCAAAAAAAAGAAGAACAAGCAAAGAAGAAGAACTATATGCATTAGGTTATAGGAAAGAAACAGGAAAAAGTGGGAGGAACTCATTCTGGGTACCCCAGTGTGAAGGCAAAAGTTGCACTGCAAACTACTGGCTCTCTCCCTCTTCCTGACAGCTGTTTCGACAAAGAACGAAACGCTCAGATTTTGGGGGATCCCTACGTCTTCCCAGGGTAGTGCTGGGGCCAGGCCAGGGCTGGTCTTTTTTCCAAGCTCAGAACAGAGAGCTGGGGCAGGGGAAGGGGCTCTCCCTGATCCTGTGACAAAATGCACAACTACATAGATGTCCCAGCCCTACCTCAGTCACTGTCCTACCTGTCCCCAGCCCCTGCAAGGGCTTCCTTTTCACCTTGGGAGTATGAAGTGTAGGCTCTTGCAAGTATTTAAGGAAACATACAAAGGTCAGCCAGAGAGGCCCATGTTTCTCCACAGCTTCTTGAAAAGTCAGTGGTGTTCGCTCCCTGCCTTCACACTTATCTTAAGTAATCCATCTCAGTCTTTAAGAAAGTTCCATGGTGAAAAAAAAAAATCCACACCTTCCCAATTTTACTTCCTACCAGTGACTGAGAACAAAAACTTTTGTGCAGTTCTACCATAGTCACTCCAGACACAGGTGGCCTCTATCTTCAGTGGAGGACACAGCAGGAGCCCCGCATCGTGCTGACCAGCACAGCCTGCTGGTTTCCTGGCCAGGGCCTCTCTCCTACCTCTCCGTGCTTTGGTCTTCCTAGGGAAGAGCCTTACCTGGCGCCCTCTGTCGGCTGCCCCAGCTTCCCCTCACTGGCTGTCATCTATGTGCCACAGTCCTGCACCAGCGCGGCCAGCAGGAGGCGCGCTTCCGCCTCGCTGCGTGTGAGTGGCTCTGAGCCCAGGTGAGGAAGCAAACTGGTTGTGAGCGCTGAGCCCCTGGCTCGCCCTCCCCAGGGTAAGCAGCCAGGCTTCCTGCCCCTGCTTCTTCTGCTGAGAATGTGGTCGCCTCGATTCCCAGGGATTTGGGCTGAAGACTGCCACAACCCACGCGGCCAGTGGGGTCCTGAGAGGGAGATTAAGAGAAGACAAAATATCTAATAAAAGCAAATCTGGTAGAAGGTGGGACCCAACTTCTCTGATGGATAGGCAGCAACAACCCATCACGGTCTACTCTTTATTTACACACAGATAAAAGGGGGGAAATACGCAAGGGAGTAGAAAGTGCAAGATCTCAGTGTGCTGCATGCAAAGTGAAACATTTTCAGAGCCATCTGTGCTGTAGTTAACAGGGAGGAACACCAAGGCCGGACACCTGCTGAAACGCCACTGAGTTAGTGGTCAACTTGTTGACACGGTTTGCTTCTGGCAGGACTGGCTTTGCCCTAGTCCCAAGGCCTAGTTCACGTGGCTCGTCTCTGGCGCTCCACGTTCTCGGGGCTGGCTTGGCTCTACCCTCGGATGTGTGGTCGATCTCCAGCTCAGCCGCTCCCCACAGAAGATGCCGATTCACTGGAAGCCAAACACTGGTGTGGTCTCTGAGGAATGGCAGAGTCTCCTCGCAGAAGGAGTGGGAGAAGTGTGTGCAGCTCCTGGGGCTGCTCGTCTCCCAAGGACCAGACCCGGAGAGGTGTGAGGCCTGGAGCTCATGATGACTTTGTGTAAGAGGAGAAGATGCCACTACTAGACACAGCCAGTCAGTCCCAGGATGGGTCCTCCTCTTCAGTTTTTTGAGGCAACCTGGCACATGAGAAGTTTCTCTCACTTCCTAATGTGCCAAACCAGGCCAACTATGGCTGAATCTCCTGTGTATTTCCTGTAGCTAAAGCCAAAAGCTTCATACCCGTTTCCCGGTGGAGATTCTGCCTGAATATTTACTTTCTACCCTGTGGTGCCAAGTCCACCGGCCTAGATGGTCTCCCTATCCATCAGTCCTACAATCTTGGATTTCCTCAGCTTTCCATAGCCAAAGTAACTTCCCAGTCAGAAGTCCTCAAGTCTCCTCAGGCTTCAAATCCCATTTTTTTTCTTACATTTGCCCCATGGAATATCTCTCCATGCACCCTTCTGAGTCCAGGGCAACATGTAGAGCTGGGAGACGGGGGTCTCCACTGCTCTCCTGTGGTCTGCCTTCTTGCTGGGAATTTACAACTCTGGGTTCTGTATTTGTGTAGGGGGCTCCCTGTCGCTTAGGATCTTGCATGTCTTTGGCGATATCCTTCTCCAAAAAGGAACAGGGTGGCCACAGACCAGATTTCCAGTGCCACTTATCTTCCTGTGTGACTCCCTTCTCCAGGTCTCTTATCTCTGCACCAATGGACTGATTTGAAGGTCAGAGACACCCATGAATGCCAATGGTTTGGAAGCTTGAACCCACAGGGAGATAGTCCAGGCCTGAGGGTCTGGAACTTTGCCTGGGGCCAGAGGGTCTGAGAAAGGTAGCAAGAACTCTAGGACTATCTTTCCCCTTGCATGTTTGTTTATTTATTTTAATAACCTAGAGAAACACATACACTTGCTGTGCGCATTCCTAGTCCCAGGGGCAATGAATGACAGGCAGACAGCCCAGCCCTTCAGAGGAGCTGAACATTGTGACTTTCCTTGAACTCAATAGGTGCCTCATCCATCCCAGCCAAGGCCTGACTCCCAAACACACAACCCACTGTGGGCATTGGACCAAACCCCACCCTTACCCCATCCCAGCACTGTCTACACACGCACAGGGTACAGTGTGCAGTGCCCATCAGATCCCAAGACTTATCCTCCCCATTTCTGGGACCCTCTGAGGATGGCACCTGGCTGCAGAGAGGAGGAGGGGTACTGGGATCGGCTGGAAGGGTGACTGGAACCGAATTTACCACCCCTCCCCTCAACCGACAACCTCTGAAACGCAGTCTCACTGATCAAACGGAAAGACTATAGAAAAGACCCAGACAGAGGCCAGGCTGATGGGATGACCAGGTGAAAGCCCAGCGACAGGCAACTCGGACACCCACCGGCTGACCCTGCAGTGGACACAGCCCCTTCCCGGACGCACTCATTGCATCTCGCAGCACCGCCAAGTAGGCCCCTCTGCAGCCTCCAACCAGACACTGCCTTCCTGTCCATCCATCAGGACCCGGGCAGTCTTTCCGGATTCAGATTCGGTTTGCACAGCTGCCTGGAACCGCTGGCCTATTTACAACGCCGCCCAGGGCTGCCAGGCCAGCTTCACCTGCGCTGCTCTCCCGGGCCAGGCGCTCCGCGGTCCGTCTTCTAGCGCCCTCCAGCGGAGCACGGGGGGCACTGCAGGCCCAAAGGCGAGCCGGTGTCTAGTTCAGCAAAGGTCAGTCCCCTGGATTTTTCCGACAAACCCAAGGCCCTCCGTATCCAAAATACACGCCCCACAGCGACTCGCCACCACCTGGGCATCTGCTTCCGAACTCGTGCATTGTGATTCCCAGACGCGCGTTTGCCACCAGCTAACACAGCCGTGGCATCCCCGTCCCATGCTCAGACCACCGTACTGTACCCACGCCCTCTCCTAATCCCTACAAAATGAAATACTTTTCCTGAGAGGCAGCTTCGCAGAGTAGACTGCGCCCCAATCGCCCTGTCTTGGCCTTTATAACTCCACTTACGCTTGGGAAGAACCCTGAGGTTCGCCAGCCCGCTGGCATCACTCTTCCTCCGCCGACAGGGGGCGCTGTTTTCATGTTGTGATGTCCCTTTCACCCGGGCTCAGGAGGCCCGGCAAAAGCTGATGCCCAGCAAAGGTGCCCAGAAAAAGTGTACGGAAACTGATTTTATTCTTGGAAGACTGCTTAGTCTAAAATCGCCCAGTGCTCTTGGTCCAGCGGCCCTTCGGCCTTCCAAAATGAAAGCTACCCTGCTTACTGGGAAAGCAAACTGCTGGCCTAAAGCTCCCTCTCACTTTCTTTGGTAAACAAAATGGATTTCCAGATAGGGGAGACCTGGAAGCCCGGAAGAGGTGAGGCCAGTGAAGCATTGACTCCCTGCAGAATTTAAAGAAGTGCCAAAAACATCAGGAGTCCAGATTCATATTTTAGTGTGATGTTTTAAGATGAAAAATTAACACAAAAAATCCATGATGAACAAAACATCTAAGACAGGATCTGACGGGGCCAGAAAAAGTGGAGTCAACTGAGTCTCACGTAAATGCCACCTCTTTAATGGCTTCATAGTGTTGGCGTTTTATGCATGAATTTGTGCATTAGTTTTTACCTTTTAAATATTCTTGAACTGGCTCAGGCAGCCGTAACAAAACTCCATAGAATGAGTGGCTATGCTTTCCTATATCGCTACGGGCTGGGAAGTCCACGATAAGCTGCCCACTCTCGGGGCTCCTGGTGAGGGTGTTCTCCTAGCTCAGAGGTGGCTGCCTTCTCACTGCTTCCTAGTACGGCACAGAGGCAGCAGCAAACTCAGGGCTTCTCCTTCAGGCTCTTCTTATAAGGACACCAACCCCATCACAACTCTGTGACCTCCCCTAAACCCACTAATGTCTCAAGGACCCCAGCTCCAAATACCATCACCCTAGAGGGAAGGACTCTACTGTGTGAATGGTGGCAGGCGGGATGCAACTCAATCCATAGCAAGTGTGTTAATGCATTATTTACCTGAATTTCTGTAGCAGCCAAGGTTCTCCACAGAAAGCAACCGATAAAACATATATATTATTTATCACGTTTATTTCATATTTCCTTTGAGATACTGGCTTGCAAAATTACAGAGGCTGAGAAGTCATACAATCTGCAAGCTGCAGACCTAGGAAACTGGTGGTTTAACTTGAACACCTGAGCAGCATGGAGCCAAGTATACATATCCTATCCAGTTGTGAAGGCCAGAAAATCAGAAGACCCAGCTCAAGCAGTCAGGCAGAGAAAGGGTATGTCTAACCTTTCCCAATCTTTTTGCACTACAGGGCTCTGAGCCATCTGCTCAACCCAACCCAAATGCTAGTCGCTTACACAATCACCACCGTATAGTATGTACTCTTTAGCATAAGGGCTCTCTCACTCAGCATAATGATTTTTGAGATTTACCTGTCTGGTTTCAGGAGCCAAGCAGCTTTACCGCCCTGTTTTTATTGCTGAATAGTATTCCATTGCATCAATACACCGTATTTATTAATTATTCTGTTGATAGACACTTGCATTCTGTTCAATTATTTTTTAGGTTTTTTTTTTAAATTCAAGTATTAGGAATTTCATTTTACTATGAGTAAGACTACATGTTTTCATTTTTAACCCATTGTAGTTTCTTTTTTAGTGAATTATATATATACTCACAGCCTTTATGTAATAATTTATTTGGAATTTCAAAGGTTTTATTATAAATTTGAGGGCCATTTTAACAGTAAAGGCATTACCTACATAACTATCTTATAGCTTGATATTTTGCTAACTTTTATTTGGCCTATAATGGCCAATATTCACAATTCACTTTTAAAATAAGGGTTTATTTTTATAATACACTCCAGAAAGATTAAAAATATTTTAATACCAACTGCTGTTCTCTTTAAAAATTTAATACTATTATTGTCATAATATTGAGTGTACACACTCAGACTCACAAAAAATTTTACAGAGAGAAAATGGGTTTAAATTTGATTTTAAATTAATATGTACATTCTTGGGTTATTACTAGATTCATAGCTGAGAGCTCAGTATGAGGTTCTGAAATTGAATAATGTATCTATAGCCAAAATGTATTTTTTCCAAGTTTTCACTTGTCCTAGGATAATAGTGCATCAGAGCTTAAGTTAAAATACTGTTTTTGGATCAATTCATGTATAAGCAAGACAATAATTTTTAACTCTATGCAGTTCTACATTGGCAGGGTTTTAAAATCTAATTAACTTGAGAGCTCCAAACTAGACAAAGATTATGGTTTTCGAAGGAGCGCGCCAAAAGTCTTCCATTACTTCATGAAAAAGCAGAAAGGAAAGGAAAGGATTGTTAGCCTGCCATATATTAGGATATTATCAGAGGGTACCACAGCACTTACCTTTGAGGGGTAGGAACCTCAAATCCAGGCAGAAGGGTACCCAGGCAAGGATTCTCCTTAATGGTCTGGCAATGATTGACTAACTTGACTAGCTTGAAATCTACACCATGAAAACTATTTAAGACAAAGAAAATCCAGTATGAAGGCAGATGCCCGTTATAATACTATTAGTCTTACTAGCAACTCATGCAAGGAAATTCTGAAAGTCTGACTATAAATCTAATTGTAATATATTATAACATACACAAAAAGTGTCTAAACTAAGACTTGAGAGTAAAAATGAGACACTAGTGTTCTATGAATGCTTAAACTTGAAGTCAATAATATTACTGATTTGTCCAAATCTACAAATCAACATTTGTACAATTCCATCATCAGTTGTTTTCCAAAAATGAATCCCTTGGACATATTTCTGCCATATGTGTTAAGATAATTAAGATAGGGTAATGGATGTGCTCAAAGGAAAATATAGGACAGGTCTTTCTGCTTGGAACAAACTGATTTATAATGGCACAAAATGGCAGCACATAAATTATCCAAAGATAGTAGGTGAGAAGCTTCCAGTTTTGCAGCCAAAATTATGTATTTGCCCAATTAATTTCAGAATAAATCCCACAAAACTCTAAGTAATTAAAGTAACAGAAAATTGGAACAGGAGAAAACTTCTCAGTTCATTTTCTGTGTTGACAAATCTGCTTAAACAAAACAATCACCTTTGCTTAAACTGGGACTGATCTATCTGTGGACAGATTCAGATCAGAGCACCGCACATGGTGAGTTCCAGGTGTTCACCTCCTCTCACACACCTCTAACACTCCAGGGAAAACAGGAAGCGCACAAGAGTCCCCGGAGCCCACATACCGTGTTCCTGTTCCTGCCACCAACTTAATGTGCAACCTTGAGCAAGTTATTTGTCCACTTAGGGCCTCTGCCTCTGCTTTGGGGTTAAGTGCTTCTTAATGTTCCTTCCAATTTTAAAATTCTACAAAGCTGCTTAAATGTTGTGCTATGCTAACCCTCCATGACTTCTTTATTATACCAGGTCATTTTATTTCTTCCAGAAATACAGCTGAGATGTGCAAAGATACACCACTGCAGTATGAGGAATAATTAGGAAAACTACTGAGTCATTGCCTAAAGAGGATAAGTAAGCAATTTTCAGCCAAAACTGGAAAAGGAGGGGAGGAACACTGTGTCTTACCATCCAAGTTTCCATAAGACTTATTCTTACTTATTTAAAATAGGCCTCCATTGCTCCTGGGACCTTTGCTTCCAGGAGAAGTAAGTTGCCTATGGATAACACCATGTCTTGCTTCCTATCACTATTATCTGCTCAATCCAGCTAAAGTAAAGCATGTCACCCTAAGGAGTCTTGACAGGGGAGATTATTCCAAGCCGACCCAGTCAACCTCCACCACACAAGCAGCCCAAGCATGGATTGAAGTGTCGGAAATCAGGAGAAGAATAACACAGGGCTCCTTCCTCCAGAAGCCAGGGTCATTCTCAGGAAATGACTAATGAATAAAGAAAGCACTACAAAGTGAAACTGAATGATGAACTGATTTATAAGACATGGAAATGCTAACAGGCATCAGAGATGAGATGGTCCCCAGCAAGGGTAGCCTGGAGCAGGCCTGAGAAGGTTGGATGTGAGGAGAGGCAAAAAGTAGAAAGCTAAGCTTTCCTGTGGGAAGTCTGCCTGACCTGTGCTTCCTGCCGGCCCAGAACTTTCTCCTCTACTAATCTCTCACTCAGAATTCTAGTTTCCAAAACTCCATAGAAATAACCTTTTGTGCCACCAGACACCTACAAATGTGCTTTCAGAAGAGCACAAGATGTTTTCAAAGCTATTGGAGAAAATGAGCTGAGTCTGATGACCCAGATATAGTATTCAGATGCAGGTCCAGGTTGTCCATTCCATGAGGCAAATGAACTCCACAAGTAATATCAA
>PVJX010025511.1:0-26859 GCA_004027295.1 Dolichotis patagonum | reverse complement strand
AAACCTCAAAGATATAGGGGTAGGAAGAGAATTCATGAACAAGAACCAAAGTACACGGGAAGTACTTCCCAGAATCAATAACTGGGACCACATCTTATTAAAGAGTTTCTGCATGTCAAAAGAGGTTTCCAGCAGAGTGAAAAGAAAACCCACAAATTGGGAAAAAATCTTCATGGACAGTTCCTCAGACAAAGGACTTTTGTCTAGAACTTATAAAGAATTAAAAAAAAATCAGACCCTCAGAATTCAAAGACCCAATCCAAAAATGGGCATCTGAAATGAATACACAGTTCTCAGATGAAGAAATACCAATGGCAAATAAATACATGAAGAAATGTTCATCATCATTAGTCATGAGAGAAATGCAAATTAAAACCACACTGGGATTCCATCTCACTCCAGAAAGAATGGCCAGGATAGAAAACACTACCAACAATAAGTGTTGGAGAGGCTGTGGGGAAAAAGGAACTCTTCTACACTGTTGGTGGGAGTGTAGACTGGTGCAACCATCGTGGAGGTCAGTCTGGAGATTCTCCAAAAAGCTGGGTTTGGAAGTCCTATTTGACCCAGCTATTCCACTTCTGGGCATGTTCCCAGAAGAACTGAAAACATCATACCACAGTGATATATGTGCACCCATGTTTATAGCAGCACAATTTGTAATAGCCAGATCTTGGAAACAGCCTAAGTGCCCATCAACTGAGGAATGGATAAAAAAGTTGTGGCATTTTTATACAATGGAGTACTACTTGGCTATAAAGAATGATCACATTGAGATAGTTATAAATAAATGGACATGACTTGAGACCATTCTCTTAAGCGAAATAAACCAAACTCACAAGAGTAAATACCATATAGTCTCCCTAGTATGAGAGTTGATAAGAGTATATAAGATTTTATGGTAAGCATGAGTCCCCATCTCATAGCTTTGAAACCTTTCAATGTTTTCAATCATCAGGTGCAATGGTTTTATTCTATTTTGTTTGACTATATTATGCATGATGATATGAACAGCTGTTTTGAAGAAAACAAAACATTATGACAGTTATTGCTGATTTAATATCATCCTTCTTAGAAGTCCTACCATGCTTCTATTCTTCTACTACCATTGGTTCTATCTATCACATTGTATCTTATTGGGATTTGAATATGTGTGATAGTGTAAACAAAATTTTTCTATCGAAAATGAGATATTATAGTACCCATTGATCATTTTCTGTTATTCGGTTCAGAAAGCCCTGTAATTCTTTCACTCTATGCATGGCTTTATACTATTTTGTTATGTTTGATATTATTGTATTTGAAACTGTGCTCAGCAGAGTAAGAGATATTGTGATAGCTACTGTTGATGTCTGGTTGTTTTAATGTAAAGTACTATGTTGCCTATGTTGTCCTGTTCTGATCTGCTCTGTACTGCCCTCTTTTGTTTTATTCTCGTTAAAATAAAATTTAAAAAAAAAGAAAGAAAGAAAAAAAAAGGAATAACTCCTGCAGCTGCAGTCTCTATCTACTTAGTTGATGTTTGAGCCAGGTGCCCTCAGCTGTGACCTCATCTTGCCCTTTGAGTTATCTCTGGCCTCACAGACCACTACAGGCCCCAGCCAGGACCAGTGATTCATAGAAGTTCACATACTATGAATCAGCTCCCATCACCAGGCAAGGGGCCAACGCCTAGGACAGACTCACAGATAAACATAGAAAGCCAATTAGTTAATTTTAAATCCTGCTCAGAGCCGCTTTGTAGTGGTCTCTAACACTCTGCCATGCAGTCCTGGCTTGAAACCAGCCAATTATAGACTGAAACCTCTACAAACTGTGAGCTAAAATAAACTGCTCCTCCGTTAATTTGTGAGCATTGGGTATTTTGTTCCAGAAATGAGACAGTAACTAAGACAAACTGCCATAAAGTCTTACCACAGTCCAAGTTTTATTCTTGCCCATGAAACATGAAATTTATGAGCCAAAAGGACAGATGAAAGGCATACATATATGGAACAATTCCAGAATATTCCACAGGGAATTAAGGGTGTTTTGAGGGGGGAGTACAGGAAGGCATTAACACACATTTTAGAGGATCACTGCTCAAATTGTGGTTCCCTACTCCAATATCAAAATTTTACTCCTGAAATGCATTGTTATTTGGATCCCTATGAATGAGAGGTATAAGATTGTTTTGGCGTGGGTTCCAGTAAACAAAAACTAAGGATGGTCAGCAGCCACACTTCAACAGCATCAATGTCCTGCAGTCAAATGGTGATCTCTGAGTACCATACTTCTACTGTGGAACAACCAAGAAATTGTACAATGGTTGGGCGCAGCCTGAACATATGGGCACCAGCAAGAAACTATCTGTAAGTAGCTAGTGGACACAGTGGGACAAGAATTATGAGAGGAGGAGGAAAACGAAAACTAGAAAGATAGGACTCTTTTTAAAGGGTTGCAAATACATGGAGAACGTTAACATACTTGTTAAATAATTGGTGGCATTGTTCTTGATCTTCAGTGTCAAGGTCATTAGTAGGATCATGCTGAACTCTGACCCTTGCTTTTCCTCCTGTAGTGGACGCATCTTGTAAGATCTTATGGGTCTGTTCTGCATCAGAACATAAATGAGTATCACACATCTGGCAAGAGTGTAGCTTTCCTACTCTTGCTGTCTTCCTCTTCTAACCTTGTAACAATGTACTGCTAGAAATTTTGGCTATTCTAAGTTAAATAAAAAAAGATGAACATTACTCCATTCATGTTTTTCAAAAGAAACATCCATTAGCTCATTGAAAAATGAATAATCATCAATTATTGAAAATAATTGCTTGTCTTGGCTACGAATAGAGTGACCATTTTGCAAATGTGCACACTGGTGTTTTCTGGGTAAAAAGATTTGGGAGAAAATACCCACTTTCTCTGAAATTTTTAAAATTGGGCTTCGCTGAGCCAAGGCAACAAGGAAGGGGAGGCAGTAGCAACCCATTCGATGTGACTTCTCATCACTGATGGACGAGGTGCATGCCTTTCCTATTTGGTGTTGGCTTGGAGTCGGAGTCACAGGAAATCCTGCTGATCTTTAACTCATGAGTGGAACTCATTCTCTACCATTCCAGAAACTGACCGTGACTTTGCCAGAGCTTGGGCAGCACCTTCCCTCCAAACCTCTTTACCACACCTATCATCAGTCATAAGAGGTGACGGTCCCCAGCAAAGAGCTGACGGTATCTCAGTTAAAGCTTTCTGTGGGCTGCCTTTAACATTCAAAGCCAGCACCCACCACCACTAACTTCCTCGCTTACCCCTTGCTTGCAGGCTGTCCCTGCCCACATTCACACTGCCATGTCACCTCCTCAAGGTCCTGGAAGGCAGCCCCCGTCCTTCTCTCCATTTGGTCAGTCCCAGCCCCTCTGTCTGCCCACTGCAGACACATCGGGTATACTGAACTGCATGACCATGGAAAGGACTCACTCCAAGAAATGAGCTATGGGAAAGATGGGAGCTGATCTCCATGAGTGCCCCTCATATATTCACACTTAAATTGCCCTTTCAGCTACATATCTTGTATCTCCTCCTCATAGGACAGGGATGGGAACAAAAGAAATGTCTTGGCTTCCTTCAGGAGTGGGAACTGCTATGAAGATAGATTTTCCCTCAGTGTGGAGGCTCTTCCCGTTATTGGGGGTGTTGGGCAACCTGTTCATCTCTTCCCTCTTGGCACCAAATAAACTGTTTTAACAGCTAGTGTTGTCTACATGGAATATTAAAATGTGGGTGTAACATGTGAGAAGAGAGGATCACTAGCTGGTCATCCTAAAAAATGCTGTGTTTCTTTCTCCAGCTGCTGTGTGTGTGAGTGCTGGGTATTGAACCCAGGGCGTTGTGCAGGCTGAGCACACACCCTACCACTGAGTCACATTCCCAGCCCTCTGGCTCCACCTTTTTGCCCTCCTTGAAGCTTCACTCCTAACTTGAAGCCTTCTTACTGCGCTACACTAGGATGTATTTGTTGAATAATCTGCACTTTAATAATAGCAACTGGCCCTTTTTGTATTGTGACAATTGCAAGAACTCCTCAACTTGTATAAGCTGATTCTGGTCCCACACAGTGGGAGGGAATGGATTTCCTCCTGAAGGTGGATGTCATTACATGAAGCAGACCCCACAACGTGCCCCCAAAGGATGAGCACCACTGATCAGAGATGGATCCTCCAACCCCAGAAGGACGGGTTTACCTTGCAAAGAATTTGTTGAATAGTCTGGAATCTACATCTAATCACTTACAAAAGTTACTTCAAAACTCTAAATTCTGACCATTAATATGATATTCAGGGAGCAAACAAGTGTGAACATTTTATTTATGTATTTGTTTCTTTATTTATAGCAGTGGCCAAGTTTATTCGAGAAAGTAAAAGTGAAGAGTGGGGGAGACACTGGCTCTGCAGAGTGAACTTGGGCTGAGTAAGAGAGGAAATAAGATAAAAGAACACCCTGGAGAAAGCAGGGCGGCTGTCCTGAGGAAAAGCTGTGATGACCGAATGTGAACATTTTAGAATTTTATTTTTCAAAACTAATCTTAAAAATGATCGCTCCAGTCAAATTTTGAACATGTCATTGCCATTATCTTTCCTTTTACACTTCTTAAAATATTTTAAGTCACTTTAGACTCACATAGACATTACAAAAATAGTACAGAGAATTCCTATATAGGCTTCGCTCGGTAATAATATCTTATATAACCTCGTGCAATGATGAAAACCAGGAAATCAATATTGGCACCATACTGAACTATAGATATTATTCACTTTGCTCCGGTTTTACAGGCACATATTTTTATGGTGGTCATATACTGCTATAAAATTCTATCACATGTTTAGATTTGTGTAACTACAATCTGGTTACTTCCTTTTCAAATACAATATTTTTATTTTTATTTAATAAGATATTTATGTAGGAAAAATTGAAAATAATAGGTATCCATGTTTCAGATAAAATCTCAGTCAACTCATTTTCTTCTTATTCATCACTGGATGTAATTTCTTTTCAAAGTAAGTAACAAACAAAGTAAGCAAACAAGCAAAACTTATCCTGTGATTGTCTATTACCTGAAAGCAAAGTGGTTACTAATTAGATGTTCAGCCTGGTTTTTATTTACTGGCATCTTAAATTACACTGTAAAAAATATTTATCAGTTATTTACTGTATAGTAAGTATTTAATGGGAATGAAATGCTTGGTAATAAAGAAATAAAGGATTATATTGATCCTGGTTACTACTAATGTATAGTGTACAATAGATACTCACTGAAGTTGGATTGAATTAATAAATGAACAGAAGAACAAATACTTCTCTGAAGTATATGCATACATTACATTACAGCCTAAAATAATGTAAGAAGCCATTACTAAGTATTTATATTCACTGACTTGACTTTTTCAGTGGATTGACCATTTTATTGAATGTTATGGGAGGTAAGAGAATTCACAATAAACCTATATCATGACAACTATCCTAAAAGCCAAGGACAATTTTCTCGCTGAGATGAATCTTAAAATAAATGTGACTATTATAAAGCTGGGACCTTTGTGGTTTGGTCCTGGAGAAGTGTTAAAGGTAAATGAAAACCAGCAACAAGATACTCTTTCAAAGTCATCCAACTCCTTTTCTAGCATTTTCAGAAATCTAGCAATGCCCTACTACATCATTCCTTCTTACGGCAGAATAATATCCACTTGTATAGAGATAACGTGTTTTGTTTACCCATCCGTCCATTGACGAGCATCTGGACTGCTCCTGCCTTTTGGCTGTTATAAATAATGCTGCTATTGCACTTTTAGCATGTCTTTGCACAGACACAAGCTCTCCTCTCTTGGGGTACATACCTAGCAGTGGAATTGCTGGGCCATACAGTAACACTTTGGATAATCACGATCATTTCTGTGTCTTCATCTGTGGGATGAAACCTCAGTTCAACCTGCTGTAACCTATTAATAGTTTATACATTGCCCTTAAAAACCCTCATTAAAATAAGATAAAAATCTTTCGACTCAATGCCTAGAAATCATCCCAAAAGTGGGGCCAGTGGCCTCTCAGCCTTTTCTTTGGCATTATAGACATTCACTTCTTCATCACGAGATTTTTAGAGAGATGCATTGGATGCTTTTAGTGAGAAAAAAAAAATCAATGCTGTGTTGGAAACCATTATTACACAGTGTGACTGGTTGCCTGACATTCTGCTTAGCCATCATTAAACTCACTACTCTTTCAGAGAAACCGCATCCTTACCTTGGTAGTACAGAAAAATGGAGGTGAGCAGGTAAGGGCAGAACTCCTCCAGATGAGAGCAGAAAGCACAGAAAGCGCCCGGGCCCTTGGAAAAAAGCTTCAGGAAAAAACATTCCACTCTCTTTGGATAACAGTGCCATGAAAGGATCTCTCTGTACTCCTTCAGGGAGAAGACACCGTCATACACCAAGCAGGGGAGCATGCGGCCCAGGTTGAATTCCTTCAGGATCTGCTCATTATATCTCATCAGTATTTCGGAGAGCCACTGGTTCCTCTTCTCCTTTTCTTGCTGTGTCCTTGTCTCACAGGAGTAAAACCAAGATCTGGCTCCTGTTTTAAACATCCTGCCTTTTGCCACTCTGTGGCCTCTGCAGGCAATGCCCACCCTGCCCGGACACCTGGAAGTGCTGGCATGCTACTGTCTAGACTTATTACAGCTCTGCAGGGGGAAGCAAGGCGTCGGATTAAACCCGAGGAGAAGTGTGGTGCTGACTGTCTTGGCCCAAGAGGATTGCATTATGTTAATTAACCCCTGGTGGCAGTAAACTTCCAAAGCTGAATAAGAGACATAGCCTGGCTGACTCCTGTTCAATTCAATTTTTTTTTTTGCATCTCCAAATAATCATTTTCCTATCCTCCCACCCCTAAATGAATATGCCATGCTCACAATCCACACTGAATAGTCCCATTCTCATGTAGGAACATTATCAGGATTGCTCATCTCTCCCTGGACTTCCCACCACTGCAGTTCAGGGATAGACACCTCACTGCACTAAAGATACAGTGAAGGAAAGACTTGAAGGCACTTGTTCCTAATAGCGGCTCTGTTTTGTTAGCTGGCCTGTTGCCTGTTATTTCATAGTAGCACAGTCCTTAAAAGGAAAGATAATCAAAAATTCCAAGTGATTGCTTGGTTAAATAATACAATCCCATAAATGACCCTTCCTCTCTGATCCAAACCCGGTGTCCACTTAATGAACCCAGCTTACAAGAAGGGATTATGGCTGGCTCAGGGGAGGCTGCTGCCACAAGCAATGCTTCACTGCAGATTTTGAGGCTATAATACGATTGCTCCAGGCCAGCCTCATGTTTACACCTGCCCAGAACTGCTGAGGCCCTGGAGTCAGCTCAGGCTGCCGCCGGCCTGGTCTGCAGGTGGCCACTTCTTTCTCGGGGAGGACTCTGTCCATTTGCCCCTGCTGATAGTGAGTAATGGAAACAGGGTCTGTCACCCAGTCATATCTCCTGAACCTTCTTTCCGAAAGTCACCGCAAGTCCATGAACCGGTAATAATGAGTGATTTAAGGCTCTCCAGAGAAAAGCCTCTTTCTGCCTTTTCTCTAGTTAGGAAACTGGTGAAAAAGATCTGTAACTATCGTAATACGTGTACTACATGTACTAGCCAGTTTGACTCAGAGAAGAAGTTAGATCTTTTTCTACAGCATTTGTACGAAGATGAACTTTTCAGGAAATTTCCTTTTTAGACCAAAACACCTGTTAGTAATCTTATAGTAATGACAAGATAAGATTTTGCCTGCCTTTGCTTCTGATCTTGCCTGCAAGCTTGGGAAAATGACTTTATGTCACTATACTCCATGATATTAACAATGTAGTTCTGATGCTTTGTTATTTTTGGAGCCTTGCTGGCCCCAGAAAGTGCCCTTCCCAGGGCTAGCCAATCCCTAGAGAAAGTAAAGAACTCTCTGGAAAACTTGTATTGCATATGCAAACCAACCAATCCAGAGCCTATGCCCCAGCCATCTCTTCTATTCGGCTCTTAGACTTTGGGCCACTATCCACCTACACTCACCAACCCAAGCACCAGATCAAGGGAGACAGCGTCCATGTCCAATGTTCACTGAATTTATTCAAACAGGCCAATCCTGATTAACCTGCTTACCTGCTTCACCAGTCCCTTCCCACGGAAACAACAAAAAGGCTTTTGTCCACATTTTCATCTTGAGCCTCTGCTTCCTGAACAACTGGTGTGCCCTCCTCTTGGGACCAGTGAGTAATGAACTCTCTTTTCAGTGGTGGCCATCCACTGATCTGCTGGCCATCCCACACCTGAATAATAATAAAACCTTCATTTACAACTCCTACTGAAGGGACAAGCCTGGGGCTGGGCTGTGACAATATTGTGCAGCCCTCTTGAGGTTCGTGAGGACCCAGGACAGAGACATTCAGAATTCCTGCTACGCTTTGGCACCAGCAACTTCCCTAAATTGGCCCCGCACTGAAACTTCTGAGAGAAACAGTGCCATCTTGTGGTGTTTGGTTGTCCTTTAGGCCATTGTTTTCTTCAAAAAAAAAAAAAAAAAAAATTGTAAATTTCAGGTCCACAGCCAAATGGAATAGAAAGTACAGAGATTTCCCACCCCCACCCCCACCCCTGCAAATGCACAACCTTCCCTGCTATCCCTGTCCCCTACCAGAGTGGACTTCACATTGATGCATCACTATCAGCCAGAGTCCCTGGTCTACACTAGCGTTCACTCCTGGTACTATAAATTCTCTGGGTTTGGAAAATGTACAGGGACATGTATCCACCATCGTGATATCAGACAAAATAGTTTCACTGCCCTAAAAATCCTCTGCACTCTCTTTATTCACTCTTTCCCTCTCAAGCCACTGGCAACTACTGATCGTTTTATTGTCTCTGTGCCTTTTTTTGGTCTTTGTTGAGGCAGGGTTTCACTCTATGCTTCAGGCTGGCCTTGAATTCATTTTGTAACCCAGACTGGCCTGAAACTCGTGGTGATCCTCCTGCCTCAGCCTCCCAGTGCTGGGATTACAGGAGTGTGCCACTGTGCCTGGCTTCTGTGCTTTTATTTATTTATTTTAGTTATTTCTATTCTGGTATTTCTTTATTTAGCTGCCTACTTTGTACTGGGTCCACGATGGTAAATGCACAACCTTCCTACCTCAGAGAGGAGCCACAGGTAGGAAGAGAAAAAGTGAAATAGACAAATACATAAAATAATTACAATGTAGCTGGAAAAGACTGAGAGAGAAGTGGGGGCAAGGTTGGCTCAAATAGAGTGCAGAGGTGGCACTTAAACCAAGACATCCAGGATAAAAACAAGTGAACGGAAGATACTAAGTAGAGACTCAGCACGTGTAAAGTGCCAGAGGCAGGGAAGAGTGGGATGGACGTACTGGAGGCTCTGAGAGCTCTATGCTCCAGCAATTGAGGTTTCAGGGTGTGGAGGTCAAGAGACAACATTAGAGAATCAGGAGCTCAGTCCCGCCGGCCTGGTAGTAAGAAACTGAGATTTTGTTCCACTTGCCATAGAAAGTTCCTGAAGGCTTTGCCCTGGGAAGTAGCATGATCCGATGGATGTTTTTAAAAGCCTACATTTGAAGCTAACATTTTACCCATTGCTTTAACATTTATTCTCTCTCCATACTTTTTCCTGAACTATTAGGAAAGAAGTTACATATATCATGACTGAATATTTCAACTTGTTCTTATAAAAGATATTTTCTTATATATCTTTTGAACAATGATCAACATCATAAATTTACATCAACACAATGCTTTTGCCTAAAATACCATCCATATTCCAATTTTGTTGGCTGATCTAGTAAGGCCCTTTATGGCATTTTTTATACCATTAGGATCAAATTTAGAGCCAGGTATTGCATGTGTCATGACTCTAGCTTTTTGTTGTTGTTGTTATCTTTAGTTTGCAACATTTCTATAGATTTTTATCATACCATTTTTGAAGAGCAGAGATGAGCTATTTTTTTTTTAAAAAATTGCATCTGTGTTTGCATGAAATTCCCTTGTGATTAGACTGGGGTTATGCACTCTAGGTGTAAATTCTACATGGAGAATGTTATGCTTTCCTCAGAATATCACATCTGGAGGTCCATGAACCTACCAGTTGCTTATAGGTGATGTCAACTTTGATCACTTGGTTAAAGTATCCCGATTCCGCCACTGCCTGACTTTTGTCTGCTCTAGTGCAGCAAATTCACAGTGTGCAGGCAGATGTTTTATAACCATGCAAGATTCCTGCTGATTTTCAACACTGTCCCGTCATAAGTTGACCAAGATGATTTTTGCCTCATTCAGCCTTTAGTCTGAAGATGGAAGAATGATTCCATGTTTACCTCTACACTTGCCATTTAGTCCTTGGCATCAGATGATAAGCTTTTGCTTCTCTTTTTCTTCATCCATTATTGGTATCAATTCAGGAACTCCTATGTTTTTCAGTGGTTTAATTTGTTTCTATACTTCATTACTTTCAGTATTCAAATGGTACTGCGTTGGCAAGGGGGAACCCCTTCAGGATGGCTCCTGTGTCCTTGTGATATCATTGGCATGAGGAGCCCTTCCTTAGTTTCCAGCAAAACCAGCAGTGCCAGGCTTATCTTGAACCTACACATGCTAGTGCTGGGACATCCCTTTCTCCCACAGGTCCTGGTTCCTTTAACAAAGAGAGACATTAGGATCTGGGCTTCCTTGTTCTACCAGGTATCTTTGCACTTAGCCCTTTCAGCATGCAGAATTAGGGATATATGCATATGTACACACACATACATATATGCACACATATACTCGCATGTGTATACAAACATGTGGACATAAATAAGCATATTCACTTACATTCTACAAAACATGACTGTATACTGATCCTTTTAACTCCAAGATTTCCCCTCCCCACTGGGTATTTCTTGCCTTACCTGATTCCTTATTTGTGTCTTTCTTCTACATCAAGAACCATAGATCCCAATGTCAACCCATTTGCTCTTGCTCAATCCTATAGCAGCCCATCAAAAGCAGTTTCTGAATTTTCTCCCTCACCACTGTAATAAACAGACTTTCTGCCGAGGTGAGTATTTGTTGACGGTTCTCTCCTCTCATCCACCCTCACTGACCAAGACTGCATTTAATCATTCATTCTTTCCTCTCCTCCTTTGTCTCCAATCATTTGAATTAAAATTAAGTTATTTGGTATTTTAAAGGAATTCTGTATTGTCTTTTTGTGATTTTCCTTTCAACAAGGACTTTTTTAACAGATGGTTTTTAAATTTCCACCTAAAAGGTTAGGGAACCTCCTCCTGGAGCTGTTTGTGACTCCAGTTAGTTTGATTTCTTTATTTTCCACATTAATTCTGTTCCTGGAGTGCTACCTATCTACCTTCCCACCTGTCTGACATCACCCAACCTTTATTTTCCAGAGCGATCTCTTCCTTTCCAACCATTTCAGTCCAAGCTGAACTCTCTTGTTTTGAATTCTTCCGCAGTTATTACCTGTATTTCCTCAACCGATGATCAGCTCAGTTTTATCAAGGTCAAAACGTATCGTAGTAGGGAAAAGGAAAAACGCGAATAGAATAAGATGAAAATAAAGATTTGTAAATAGGGAGGGGAAGAAGGGTTTAGGGAGGGAAGAGGAATGGGGAAAAAAAGAATCAAGAGATATTTTGTAGAGGTTCGAATTCCCTATAATGGAAGCGATCATTGTGTATATCAAAAGAGTACCAATAAAATTAACTTTTAAAAAAGGTGCCATAGAGTTAGTTAACAGATCCTCACATCAGATTGCCTGGGTTTGAATTTTAGCACTGTCATGCAGGAATTGTGACTCTGGTCAAGTTACATGGCTTCTGCGCCTCAATTTCCCCAACTCTATAAGGAAGTAATACCTTCGACAGAGTAACGGACACAGCATGTTGCACCTGTGCATGCCTTTGAAGGATACATAAGTCCATTCAGTGACCCCACCGCCACTGTCCAGTGCCAGGCGCTGCCTCTAACCCTGCGGACTTCAACGGGATTCTGCCCTTGCCCGTAGCCCCGCCTCTGCCACGTGCCTGCCTCCGCCCCGCCCACACGGCGCCTAGGCCCGCCCCCTCTACCTCGCCCCGCCCCGCTGTCCTTGCAGCCGCGGCCCCGCCCCTCTCCCCGCCCAGTCGCCTGCCGCTCTTGGGCCTGGTAGTCGTGCGCGTCGCGGCTGCTGACCCCGGCGAGGCGCCGGCGCCTGGGAGACGCGGGCACTATGGCGGCTGAGGCGGTGGCTTCGCGCCTGGAGCGGCAGGAGGAGGATATTCGCCGGCTGTGGGCGGAGGTCCAGCGCTTGCGAGAAGAGCAGCTGAGCGCGCCCGACCAGGGCCGGGCCGACGGGCCGAGCCCCACGCGCGAGGTGGCGCAGCTGCGGGCCGAAAACCGCGACCTGCACCAGCGTCTGGGCCGCCTGCGGCTGTGCCTCGCCGAGTTGCTGGGCCGCCAGGCCGGGCTAGGGAACTTGGCGCCGGGGGAGGCCGGGCGCGCGGGCGCGCAGGTAACAGCGCGGGTCGCGGGGCGGGGGCTGGGGTCGCGGGCGGGCTGATGCCCCCAACCCCGGGCCACCGCGGGCCGCACGGCGCGTGTGCAGCTCTCGCAGGGGCAGTGGCAGGGGCAGGGGCCAGGGGCCAGTGGGCAGGGGGCGGGGCGGGGCTGGGCTGGGCTGACTGCCGAACCGAGCGCTTGTCGGCATCGCCAGCCGGGTCACCCAGCCCGGCGTGTGGCCCTGCGGCCGCTGTACTGCCCCTTGGCCTCCACGGTCCACCTGCGGCCTGGAAACAGCTGCAGTTCCAGCAGTCGCCAAATGGACTTAGTGGGTTTCATCCCTCGACTTTTATAGTAAATAAAGTAGCATTTTTTTCATTTGTGTGAGGGAAATGAAACACTGGGATATTTAAGATTCCTTCTTGTTTTTTTTGGCCAGAAATATCAACAGCTTCTGTGCCCTCTGACGGCTCATTCTAAGGTATTTTGGATAGGTGTTTTTTGCTTTGTTTGCTTGTTTCGGTGGTCTGTCTTGAGAGATCTGTGTATTTAACATTATTTAATACTTTATTTCAATATTTTAGATCACTAAGGGAAAAGATATCGTCCCACAAAGCAGCCCTGAAAACTTTCTCAGACTGGCATGTTCAGTTTTTGGCCAAGGGTAACTCTGGACACCAGCAACATGCTTGTGAAATAGTTGATCGAATGTTAGCAGTTGTGCGTTTTCCCAGGGACATTATGTGCCATGGTGTCCTGGGGAAATTTTTAAGGGTTTAGTGTGCATAACCAAGAATATGAAGTGGATAGACGAGAAGGAGTCAAGCCTTTTTGGAAGGTGACGTGCCTGTTGAGGGTGATAGGTGGTGGCACTTGCAGGCTGCTGGCCTGTGCTTCTCTTTCCTCAGATTCAGATGTGTTGCTCTTACTTACTTGCTGTTGTGTAAATGGTTCGTAATGTATTTTTCAGCCTTCTGCTACTCAAAGCCAAGAAACGGACACTAAAAGGAAGAAATTGAAAGAAAATGGGCTTGACAGTGAGGTAAGTCATGGGTGTGGAAATAATACAAGATGCCACCTGTAATTTTAAAAGTGTGTACAGAGGGTCTTTGGTAAGAACACAATTACTAATTTAATTATTATTAGGGACACAGCATGTTTAAAACCTTGCAAGCCTTAGATATGAGGTATCTTAACTTAGATAAGAGTTAGCCACACGGCTTAAAGTGTTCTGTAGTCTGTTTAAATTGAGATAGCAAAGTTCTTCCTTTGTGTTACAGAAGCAAACTATTCGGTGTTTTAGGTATGAATCAGTATTACTATTATTTGAGATTTAACATTTGATGGGAACAAAGGAGTAATATGTGGCCTCAAAAGGATCAGTCTGGCTCCTGCTGAGGTCAGACAAATTCAGGCAAAACAAGGGCAGAATGAAGTAAAATAGTGATGGGGTGTGGAGGCCCTTTGCATTCACAGGGTCAACAGTCAGAAATTCAACCAACTATGGATTGAAAATGGGACAAAATTGCTTCTGTGATGAAGATGTGTGCTTCCTTCAATAGCTCAGCTGTTAGAGCAAAGCACTGTAGTATAACTCTGATGAACATGTGCAGTGTTTTGGGGTCATTATTCCCTAAGTAACACAGTATTGCAACTATTTATGTGGTATTTAGATTGTATTGGGTATTAAAATTATCTGATAGTGATAAAGTACACAGAAGGATTGCATAGGTTAATATGCAAATACTATGTCATCGTATTTAAGGGCCTTGAACTTCCTCAGATTTTGGTGTCCGTGGTCAGTAATCAAGTCCCCATGGATATGGAGTGATGCTGTGTATAAATAGATCCCATATTGTATGATTCTTCATACACATACTGTAAACAGTGGAGAAGGGAAATGCCCCTGGTGGTGGTACTCAGAGGAGGTGAGCTTTGAGCTGGGACTGTAGAGCTAGGATGGAGTTGGGTAAGTGGAGAGGAGTCTTCAGGAGGGGAGGTAGAGAGATGGAGACCAGACCCGTGCATGCTGGAAGGCGCTGAGGGGTGGAACTGGTTTAGAGCTGAGTAGCTGGCAATACAGTGGGCTGTGTGTGTTAACCACATTGTATTCTGATGATTTTCAGGTGAAACAACCGAATTTCATAAAAGAAAGATTGAAACTATTTGAAACATTGAAGAAAGATCATCAGCACTTACTTTCTATTTATGAAAAAAAAGAGAATACAAGCAATGTGATCACAGTGAGAATGGTTGATGGGAAAACAGTAGAAGGGGAAGTTTGGAAAACAACGCCTTACCAAGTGGCTGCTGAAATTAGGTAAATATGTACATACATACATACACACACACACACACACACACATACACATAGTTTAGAGACAGTTTGAAGATGATATTCAGTATTAAGTAATTGTATTAGAGCCTGGTAAAAATGTTTTCTTAGCCATTTTTTTTTGTTCAGTTGAATAAGTTAAATGTAATGAATTTTCCCCCTGTCTTCTAAAAAAAAGGTCATTTTAACAAGTAATGAAATACCAGAACATAATATTTCCCATATTAAAAGGTCCAAAGTCTAAAGTTCTAATAAAAATACATGGGAGGTCACATTACTGGACTGACTTTATTCATTATGTTGGTCAGCTTTCCCACTGCTGCAACAGAATGCCTGACCCCTGCAACTTAAAGGGGGAGAGGTTTATTAGGGTCATGGTTGCAGAGGTTTTGATCACAGGCTGGCTGACTCCAAGGCAGAAAACACCATAGTGGAAGTGAGGGGCACAGCAAAGCTGCCTAGTTCCTGGTGGTCAGGAAGCAAAGCAGAGCAACAACACTAGAGATGTGGGAGGCCAGGAACCAAATGTAGTCCCCGGGGTCGTGCCCTCCTGGCCCAGCTGGACACAGACACCCAGCAGTGTACTTCACTAACCTCTGTGCACCTCTCAAGCCAACCAGGTCAATAATTAAGCTCACCTGTCACATTCATCAATCAAGCAATCTTCATGAATTTTTATAGGTGTTTAATTATAGATAGAAGATGTTAGTGTCAGAGCTGTTACTAATCCTAGATTAGTGCTTTGACCTTTCTGAAAATTAGATACATGAGTGAAGTTGCAGTAATATTTCATTAATACTAATTTCTGGCATCAAATACAGTTATATTACATGGAAGCAATAGCTCGAAACTCCATGTAAGTAAACTTAAAAAGTAAACTGTTTCAATGGTTGAAGTTCGCAGATTTCTTTTGAAAAACATGGGTAAGGTTGTATTTCTGCTTCATCCTGTCATGTACCTAAAGGTTTTCCCAGCCCGTTTCCATGTTTTCTGGGAGAGCGAATGTGGGAGGATACGATGAATTTTGAAGTAAACACAAGCTTGTATTTTCTTTCCAGGAGTTGGGCTGCCTGTTAAGTGTGTTAGGTCAGTGGTCCTCAAAGTGTGCTTCCCAGGCCAACAGAATCAGGATCACCTGAGAACCTGTTAAAAAAGCAAATTCTTGAACCTTATCTCAAACCTCTTGGTTCAGTCAGCTCTTTTCTTATGAGCCCTTCAGGGGCTTCTGATGCAGGCTAAGGTTTGAGAGCCACTGAATTAGGCTGAACTGCTACAGCAGAGATCCCTAAAGACAGTCACTTGACTAAGACAGACATCAGATTATCTCACACAACTGTCTAAAAGTGACCAGTAGAGTCTGGTGGACATCTCTGGTCCATATAGTCACTTATGGACCCAGCTTCTGTCTGTCTAGGCAGGGCTTATCTAGAAGTAAAAACTGGTTTCCATCCATGGACCTCCCTGCACATGGGAAAGGAAGGCTGAAGAACAGTAATGTTCTGCAGTTGAGTTGTCAGAATAGCATGCTTCAGATTCCACTTACATCCTCTTAGCTCACATTTAGTCACACCTAGCTATAAGAGCGAATGGAGATACAGCTCCTTCTGGCCAGCCTGCATCTGCTGAAGCATTCTTACCATGGAAGAGAAGAATGGTTTAGGAGACAATGGGCAGTCTGTCCCAATCCACCCCTCCAATATCAGCTGTCTGTGGTTGGTCTTCTTCCAATGTCTGACATTTACTGAAGTGAGACAGTGTCAGGTACCATACACTGCTCAAACCTTACGATTTCCAAGCGATGTGTGGAACATCTGAGCAGGCTGTTTGCTGTGTCCTACCCACAAACTAACAGATGAGTCTGCTCACACCACACAGGTATACAGGAGACACAATCACAGTCAAAATGTCTACTTGGAGAAAAGGAGAAACATAGCAGACAGTGGTGTACAGAAAGCCCTGGATTCACTCACTGCAATTGTGACACCCACAGCTGGTGCCTGAGTCAGTCCAACTGGTCCCCCTCTGTTCTCTGAAATCAGCTGTCTTGTGCTCGAACAACTCTCTGTAGGCCCTGCGTTTGTCATTGGAAAGCTCGTGGTGGTTTCCTACGAAAGTGCAGGAAGGTTTGTCCTCTAGAGGGCTATATGGTGTGCACAACCCAGTGCTTGCAGGTGCACTCCTGGGGGCTCCAGGTCCCTGTAAAGGTCAAAGGGTCACAGCTATTTGTAAGGGGGACTTGTATTTGATTGGCAATGTGATTCCCTCAGACGGGTCATTGTAATGGACTTCTCGTCTGTTAGCTGCTAATCAGTTCAACATGTGAGTAATGTCCCTTAAAGAATCCTTCTAGACACAGATGCCACACCCTTTTGTTGCGTGGATTTTGTTGCATGGATTTTGTTGCATGGATCTGATGTCTGTCAAAGTCAAAATCCATGTCATTCTTTTTTCTCTCAATTGAATGGGCTGAGATCGTGTGAAACAATGGCTTGTAGAAGTGCAGCACCCTTAGTCTCTTTAATTCTTGCCTTTCCTTTGGCCCCTATTGTGTGTCTTTACAAGTGGCCTTTAAGAAGGGCTGTCAGTGCCTAGCCATCCTGCAGTTTGGAGCAGAAGATTGTCTTTCCAATTATGCACAGCCCTGCATATCTGGACTGTCAGACAATTTGAGTTACAGACCACAGGAGGAGGAAACCTCCCTTGGCAAGGGCAGTCCCATTCCTCTGTCCTTGTAACCTAGATCATTTGCTGCTGCTGAGCTTACCCTGTTCTGGTGTTATCTTGCTGAAAGTGGCAGGAGTTAGCCAGGGTATACTAACATCCTACTTTCTGGTGTCTGCTTCCTCATGTGCTGCTGTAGTACACGGTTTGTATGCAAGCTTTTATCAAATATTTTGTAATGCCATAACAAGGGTATTGGCCATCTGTGTCTTTAAGTATTTTCTTGCAACCCACTGTCCCCCTACTAAGCCAGTGCACATGTTTTATTACTTAGCAGGTCTTTATTGTTGCATTATTTAGGGTATAGGCTTAGATGCTACAGCAGAGACACAACAGAAAACTCAGTGGCTTCACTGTTGTCAGTCTCTTTCTCAGAAAGCAGTCTGGAGGCAGGTGGTCCAGCTTAGCAGGGCAGTACTGCTATGCCTGGTTATTTAGGGACCTAAATTCCTTCCAGGTACTGACAAGGCCACTACAGTGGTGTCCTTGTCTCTGCAGTCTGAGTAATAGCACATATGTGTTCTGTTCCATGGAAGGTGGAGAGAGAGTGGAGAAGCATCCTCCACTGTCTTAAGGCTGAGATACAGAGTCACCGCACTCACTTCTGCTTATGTTCCTTGACTCTTGCCCTGATCCCATGACCACATGTAACTGCAAGGAAGGCTGAAAAACTATTAGTGTAGAGAAAGGCATGAATGGATCCAGCAAAATGAAAATTCTACTTTAGTAATAACATCTAGCATTAAGTTCTTAACATATAATCATATTTAATCCTTAGTATATATGTGTGAGGAGGATCCTATAATCCCCATTTTGTAGATGAGACTACTAAGGATTACAGAAGCTGAGTAATTTGCCACTGTTTAAATCTAGATTGGCCTCATAGCACAGTATAGACTCTTACCCACTGTTGTAGTCAGGGGTTGTGAGGAGAACAATTGTTATCAGGACACAGAATTTATAATATTTATGATGGTCACCCAGAGTTAACACAAGAGAGTGCAGGAAATCTGTCCACAACACTAAAGACCCAGAATATTCAGCCAAGGGCCTGGATCCCATAGCAGTGTCCTGCATGAGTTCAAATGAAGACCTGGAGCCCATGACAATGCCTCCCATGAGTCCAGCTGGAGGTCCATAGGCCACGAGAAGGACTCATGCCAGTCTGTTTTACAGATCTGTGCTGGGAAGGCCCACAGGTCAGTGTTGGGAACTAGAAAGTCTGTGCCAGTGGGGTGGAGGAGCTGTGCTGATAGGTTGAGGGTTCTATGCTGGAGCTGAGAAGTCACACTCAAAATAAGAACTAGGCTGTCCTGAAAAGCACCATTGCCATCCTCAGCGACATGGAGGTCCCAAGCTCCTCCGATATAAGAACAGTCGAGTACATCCAGAAAGTTAGCATGATGAGTTTCTTCTGAAGATTAAGGGGCACACGTCTTCCCCTCTAGAGCCAAGAAGCGAAGCTCCATGTAAGGCCAGAGCTCCCAACAAGGTCCAGAGCTCCTCTGATGACAATGGTCGAACTCACACTGGGGAAGCTAGTCATGATGAGCTCCTCCAAGAGAACCAAGGGCTCAAACAGCAACACTTAGAGAAACCCACAATGCCTCGCTCTTTTTCTCCACGTCTCTATGCTGGCAACTTTCCTCAGGACCATCTACGCTCAGCACCAAGCTGATTTAATTCAGCTGGATGTTAAATTGACATCCAGTTTTTAATCCATAAGGCAGTGCTGAATTGCTGAATTACTCAAATTAGTAACAGAAATGCTAATTAAATTGTAACATTGTAGAGAGGACCTCATTTCATAGTACTTAAAACTGTGAATGCAGAGACAGGGTACTTGTGCACCTTTAGTACTAGGAGATTTTGGCAATGTAATTCTAATATAAAACATTAAAAATACACTTTCCTTGATGCAGTAGTATTTGCTGAGAAAATAATTGGGCGCTGAGATGTTTGCTCAAGAATGTTCATTGCAGCATTGTAGTTGCCCAAATGAAACAACAGCAGCAAAACCCACAAGGAACCAAAATGCCCAACAAGTCTTGGTTCATCTGAAACCATCAAATCACATTTTAGAAATCTAGTGTTAAGGAAATGCTGTAATTTATTGTTGATTTTTAAGAAACATTACAAAATATGGAATGATGGGTATGTCAGCAGGTGCAGAAAGATATGGAGCAGAATGTTAGCAGTAATTTCTGGGGAGTGGGATTGTGAGTGATTTTTTTTCTTTGTCATTTTCTGTACTTACCAGGTTTCTTAACTTTTTGGTAATTTTCAAGGGCTGGGGATTTAGCTCAGCAGCATGAGTGCCTGCCTTGCAAGCGCAGGGTTGTGATTTCATTCCCTGGTACCAAAATAATAATAGTTTTCAGACAATAAATGTTACTTAAAAGATACGCCAAAAAAAGTAAAAGATCGATACGTTAATAGAAAATAGCCAAAGGAAATGGACCATTCATCAAAATTAAAATTGGACATCAAAGAAGTCAAAACAATGATTTTTAACATGACATTGACAAAGATTTTAAAAACCTTCCATGATGCAAGGAAATGTACTTGGATGATGTTGTCAGAAGTCAGCTTCAGCAGTGTTGCCCTCTGGCCTAGCAGTTTCCGCTCTCACAGACTTACGGAAGGTGCAGAGTTGCATGTGGCGCATGTTTGCCCTCTGCTCCATGAGGTCAGCACTGAAGGAGGCCTAGGTGGGCAGACGGGGAGCCTTCATTAATGAATATGCTTCTTCGAGACTGCTATAGAAGTCTGCCTGATGGCCTGGTAATGGGAAAGGAGGCCACAAAGTTATGGTAGCAACCATGTTTCTTAAGAAGAGGAGGGATGAGTGCAGAAAAAAGACGGGATGTTCATGTGTCAAATGTTCCAGGTAGTTAGTTCTGGGTGAAGAAATTTGTATGTGGTTTTAATTTTATTCATTGTGCTTTATTTTCCAAGATTTTTATAATAAACATATGGGAAATAATAAGATTAACTCTCAGGTGGCTTTTCTCTTACTAGTCAGGAGCTGGCTGAAAACACAGTAATAGCCAAAGTGAATGGGGAGTTGTGGGACCTCGACCGCCCATTGGAGGGGAATTCTACTCTCGAACTGCTCTTGTTTGATGATGAGGAGGCTCAAGCTGTGAGTATTTAAAAAAAAAACCGACAAGCTTTGGGTGTTTGTATTGTAAGTCATGTTTGGAAGAAGCCATGTAGCAAAGTCAAGAATGATGGATTTTTTTGCCTTTTAAGATTTAAAATTAGAAATGGTATTTAATAGATATTTAGTAAACATTTGTGGAATATGTGTGTGTGTGATACATAGCCCATATTTATTATTTTTTAGGACAGTTGTTTCCTTGAATTAGAATGCCTTAGCAATTATAAATTAGTGTTTATTTGAAATGAATTTTAATAAACTTCTAAAAACGCATCTATTTTACAATATAGTATATGTAGGAGAATTGGGGAAAATTATCAACACTCAGATATTCTTTAAATATTTACTAATATAATTTTCTGTAAAATAAGTGCCACATTTTAATGTCAGTCTGTGATGTACTTTGTCACTTAACTTTGCAGTCTCCCTTTAAGCAGTCCATTGGGTTCATAGAAATTCAACCCGTGGTTAGCTTAGCTTATGTAATTGTTATGCTTATACTGCTTCTTAGTTTCTTCATGTGATCAAGATGTGTATCATAATTTCCAGGTAAAATACGTAAAGTCTAACAATGAAATAGCTAAATGATACAATATTAATATACTGTGTCTAAAAGTGGTTCTGAAGGTACAAGTCTATATATAAACTGTCAACTCGCAGCTCTTAACTACTCTGTCTCCAGGTATATGAGAAAGCCCAGTAGGTTGGACTTTGCTAACATCAGGAACCTCTGTTTCTCTATAGCTCCCTGGTCACTGCGCACAAATCTGCCCTTGTCCTGTTGCAACACTGACCTAGAAGTTATTGTTCTTCCTCTGAAACCCATCCCCACACCTTTTAAAAATATAAATTGACAAACCTAGCATGATGGTACATGCCTGTATTCCCAGCACTCAGGAGGCTGAGACAGGAAGATCACCAAGAGTTTGAGATCAACCTGGGCTACATAATGAATTCAAGGTCAGCTTGAATTATATAGTGAAATCTTGTCTGAAAAAAACAAAACAAAATATATATTGAGTTTAATTTACTTATTCATTTTGCTTAAAACCCTTTAATGGTTCCCACTGTATTTGGAGTAAAACCCGTGCTTCTTTCCGTGGGCTGCGTGACCACTGGCCCGTCCTTCCTTCTCCATACATCAGCTACGCCAGCCAGACTGCAGCCCCGGGAAGGCAGGGTCCTTACTGTTGTTTTATTGCTGAGCCCTGTCAGTCTCTGGCTGTGCCCTCATAGGTGTGTTTATCACCTGTCTACTGCAGTACGCGGAAAGTGCATGAGGGCAGAGGCTGTATATATTTGTGGCACACTTGTCTCCCTGGCATCTAAACTTGGCTCAGCAAATACCTAGGTGTGTACAGTGCCCCCAGAGAGATCTGAGCGGATGCTGGCAGCCAGCCTGCCAGCTTGGTGGCAGCCAGAGGAGAGGTGCTGTTGACTACGTGTCCCAGCTCATTCAGGTGAAGATTGCACGTAACTTCTCTTAACACCCTCTATTCCAATTTATTTTATCAAACAACTTTCTAATTGCAGTGTTTCCTGTTTAATGAAGGGAAAGAAGTTGCTGACAGTGGACTGGATTCCCTTGCACCTTTAGCACTTACATTTATTTGGTGTTTCACTTTGTCTGTAAACTAAAACAGATTCCTTATCCATAAATCAAGCTAATTTAGTTAGCTGTAGTTGCCCATAAATTAAAACTAATTGCTTAGGAATCTGAGGCAAAATCAGCATTCTGAGCCTGAAGGGCTGATAACCTACCCAGGACTACAGTGACTTAACTGTGTACCTGCTACTCCAGGGTCTCCGGCAGCCCACTGGCATGCCCTGGTAACACTTTTTGCTTCCTGAGCCATCCTTCATCCTTCTGTGGTCACATGTGGAATACAGATGGAGACGGATGGAGGTGCGCAGTGTCTCTCACTTAGTAATATTCCGAGCAGCCTCTTGGCTCTCTGCATCCAGTCCATAGAGGGTACCTTGGAGAGAAAGCAAGGGAGCTGGTATCTGGCGTGTCTTGGCTTTCCTCTCACCGTGGGACTAAGTCACATTTCCAGTGGCTTCTCTGCTTGGTGTTCGCAGTGTTTGGCATCATCCCCACAGTTACATGCACAGGAGAAAACGGTGGCGGAGCTGTGCCGTTGCTGCAGAGCCGCTGCTCAGCAGAGCAGGCAGCCTGAATAAGTGGCTCCAGTAGAAGCCAGGGAGGGCCCAGAAGATACGTTCTTCCAAGCAGGCATTGAACAGTCTCTTTCAGATGGCTTCGCAGTTACCTCCTTAACATTTATCTGCCTCCTTATGCATGTCAGCATGTCACGTGACATGTGCCGGTAGCTGAGGACTTCTCTGTCCCGCTTCCTGCAGGTGTACTGGCACTCCAGTGCCCACATTCTCGGCGAAGCCATGGAACTCTACTACGGAGGCCACCTGTGCTATGGCCCACCCATTGAAAATGGATTTTACTATGACATGTTCATGGAAGACAGGTAACATTGCTGAATACTGTTCTCTGAATGCCTGTGTTTGTTTATATATATATATATATGTGTGTGTGTGTGTGTGTGTGTGTGTGTGCTTTTGAGACAGAGTTTTGCTATGTAAACTGAACTCAGTTGGTAGCCCAGGCTGGCCTCAAACTCACAGGGATCCTACTGCCTCAGCCTCCCAATGCTATGATTATCAGCATGTCATTGTTTTATAATGGTCACATGTTACCTTAATCACTATTGGGTAACGTGACCATAAAGTGGTGAACCGCTTTTTTGATGAGTTTAGATTTAAGGGTAACTTCCCAATGTTTTCCTTCTTTTGTGTGGAATGAACAGCATGGTGTACTATTTATCTAATGGAAGACTTGCTAGAGCGTGATACTAATTAGAATAGAATTGCACCTATGACAGTCAAGGGTGCTGTGGCAGAGGCCTCACATTCCATGGCCTGTGCTGGGAGTCATCAGTGGGCGCCCTGTGCTGTATTCCTCATAGTGCTGGAAGATGCCGCCAGCGGCCGGAACTGAAACCCTGGGCTCTGCGGTTCCCTCAGACGCCTCACGACTGCCCCACCTGCCAGCAACTCAGTGTGATTCTGTTGATTTTGTCTTCTAAATAGTTCTCCTGTCCTCTCCTTCTTTCGCTTCTGTCTTACCTTAGAGCCGTGACCTCTCTTGCCTGGACACACACAGTACCTTTCGCCTTTGCCTGTCTCCTCCACGCTGCTTAGCAGGCAAGTCTGTAGCTACAGGCTGGCCCCTTCCTAAGAGCTGCTTTCACTACACTACTGAAACCAGAGCTGTGGGGTTTTTCCATATCACAACTGATTTACCAGCCAGGTGTCCAGCAGTTCCGTTTCATTCTTTCACCAACTATCCAGTTAACACAGACCCCACAGGTGAAACTCAGGCCCACAAGACTGCCCCAGTTTGTCACGGCAGTCCCAAAGCCAGGGCTCTCCTGCTTCTGACCCACCTGTTAGAAGTCAGTTCCTAGGAGTCACTTCTTAGGCCCCAGAACCTATTAGAATGGCTCACAGAATTGGGGAAGGCATGTGTCTCACCTCTACTGGCTTATTATAAATAATGTTGCAGAGGAGACCAGTGCACAGCTATAAGAGATGCACAGGGCAAGGTATGTGGGATGGGGTGTGGCTCCCCATTGGCTGCACCATCTCCTAGCACCTTGGGGTCTTCACCATCCTGGCAGCTTTCTGGATGTTGTTGCTTTGAGATCTTAGTAGAGCCTTAGCTCCTCGGGCACGACTGAAGAAGTCACTGACCACCATCGTTCAGTTAACTCAGTCTGGAGCCCCTGTGCCTCTCGGGAGGAGAAAAGGTGACACCCACTGTATGGGAGACTTGTATTGATTCTGTGGGGCTCTTCTTTCTAGAGCGGTGTCCAGCACTGAGTTGGCAGCCCTGGAAAACATATGTAAAACTATTATAAAGGAAAAGCAGCCTTTTGAAAGATTGGAACTCAGCAAGGAAACTCTCCTGGATATGTTTAAGGTAACTTGGGAAAATGCTTAAAGTAAAACCCTTTCACTAGGAATATTTTTGCCACCACCAAAAAACCAAAAACAAACAAATGAACAAAAACCCAAACTGATTTTTCCTCACCACATTGTCCCACAGTCTGGCAACCCAAACTGATTTTTCCTCACCACATTGTCCCACAGTCTGGCAACCTATTTGAGGTTATTTTTAGTTACTTTCTTGCTGTTTCCCTCATTTGTTTCCTGAAAAATTTCAGGTAGACATAGGTTAAGGGTCAGGTATGTAATTTTTATGCATGTGTTTGTAAATCTGATTAATTTTGAGTACATATTACTAATACCTGACTACTGGGAATACTTTTTCTATCTTACAGAGTGAAGTGTCGTCTGCTTCTAGAGTTGAGAATAAAACCAATTAATAGCATTAAACTAAAAAATCCCACTGTTAAATTTAACAGTGTGTGTAACTGCCTACAAATTTGGGCGTTTTCTCTTTTTAGGGGAGTTTTCTGTTAATTTTATTTTCAAATTTTATCCTAGGGCTGGGAGTTTAGCTCAGTGGTAGAGCCTGCACGAGACCGAGTTCATTCTCTAGTAAAACCAAAACAAGATTTTCATCTGCAGTAAACTGTATAAAATATTAACAATCCTTTATATTGCTCTGACCAGTTTACTTAAATATATTCCTAAATTTATTTTAAAATCATAACATTTAAGAGAACACATTTTAAAAGCATAGTATCATAGTTTTGTGGACTTGAATTTAAAAGAAAAATAGATTAGTACTAATTGCACTTACTCTTTTTTGTGTGGCAGAATATGTGTAACAGTCACCATTTTAACAGTTTTTAAGTATACACTTCTGCGGCATTAAATACATTCACGTTGTACAACCATCACCACTATCCATCTGCCTGTTAAACACTTAACACTGCATTCTGTCCTCCACCGCCATCGGTGACCACCATTCTGGCTTCTGTCTATGAATCTGACTGTTCAGGGAACGTCATTTCAGTGGAATCATTCAGTATTTGTCCTTTTGTGACTGCCTTATTTCATTCAGCATAATAAATATCCTGTAGGTTCATCTGTGTGATAGCATGTGTGAGGCTTTCCTTCTTTTGTTAAAGCTAAAGTAATATCTCATTGTTTGTACATAGCAAATTTTATTTATCCATTCATCCTATGTGATTATCATGAATAATGATTGTTATAAACATGAGTGTGCAAATTTCTGTATGAGACAGTGATTTCACTTCTTTTAGATATGTACTCAGAAGAATTACTGGATCACATGGCAACTTAAGTTTTTGAGGACTTGACTTACCGTTCCCAATCCTACCAGCAGTGTGCAAGTGTTCCAGCTTTTCTGCATTTTTGTGAACACTTGTTATTTTCAGTTTGCTTGTTTATGCTAGCCATCCTAATGGATGTGAAGTTGTATGCCATTGGAGTTTTGATTTACATTTCTCTAATGACTTAGTTGCATCAAGCATCTTTTCTGTGCTTTTGGCTATCTGTGTATCCTCTTTGAATTCTTTGGAGAACTTTCTATTCACCTCTTTTGTTCAGCCTTTTTGGGGCTGCAGGGGACTGGCAAGGGGCGATGGAGAGACAACTCCGGAGATCAGGCTGATGGCACAGATCTGATTTTATTACGGAAGTGTAGTAGTATATATAGGCTGAATAGGAAGGGCGGAAGTGAGCTCAGAGGAAGGGCAGGATGGAGCTTCAGGAGGGGTGGAAGTAGGCTTAGGGAAGGCGGGATGCACTGTGGGGCAGGCTCCGAGTGGGGCGGCCCTGCCAGGAATGCTCTACTCGGTGTGCCGAGGAACGAGGAGTCTGAGTGTGCTCAGACTCTCTCTTCTGCCAGGGCAGCCAGCCAGACCTCAGGACTTTGACCTCCCACACTTTTGCCCATTTTTAAATGAGTTTTTGTTGTTGTTGAGCCAGAGTCTTGCTGTGCTGTTTAGACTGGCTTCGTGCCTCCACCTTCTAAGCAGCTGAGACTGCAGGTGCACCCTGCTGTTGGTTTTTGGTTTTGAGTTCCTTAATATACTTTGAGTAGCAGTGCCTCAACAAATGAGTGATTTGTAGGTATCT
>PVJX010025510.1:0-26856 GCA_004027295.1 Dolichotis patagonum | reverse complement strand
ATTTATTATTTTTCCATCACTATTTTAATGGGTATAAGTAGAAATTGGGTTTATTAGTGAAGTGAAGGAATTATCTTTTCTTTACTTTATGCCCCAAGAAGTTCTTAAACTTTTCTAAGTGATACTTAGAAACATAATTGATAGCTTATGCAAAAGAAAAAACAAGAGTAATACAGTCAAACTAAAACCAATCCAAATGATGTGAAATTAAACTACTTCATATCCAAACATCATATAGATAAGTGTTTGATAGAAATAGTTTGTCAACACATGATGGTATTGTGGGGAGTGTATATCTTTAGTTTTTTTGTTGTTTTTGTGTATATGCTATATACAAAATACAGAATGAGTAGGTACTTTACAACATTTTTTCTGTACACATATGTAATCATATGTAATGTATATATTATATATACATTATATATATATACATTATGCATTGTATATATATAAAATCTGTGTTGTATTTCTTTTATCATGAAATTTTTCTTACATGTACAAAAAATAAGAAATTTCTTCTTTTATAATCTAAGGTCAGTGTGACCTTGATAATGATTGAAAGATTCATACATAGCTTAAACCTGATTATTGGTTATAGTCCTAAAAAGGAACATTCTCCTCTATGCAGCAAAGTTCTGTAGGAAAAAAATTAAAATTGTATTAAGAAAATGAGAGATTTTTCTCATTTTTACAGGATAAAGGCTCCTCTGAAAGTCAAGCAGTTCCATAACAAAACATTCCAAGTGACAGAGCAAGACATGTCTGGTGACAGAATGACTCTGATCTGTTCAGTCCTGAGAGCCCTAGAAAATTTACTTATATGACCAATTCTCTGTAGTCTATAAGTAAATTTGAGCAAGGATTTTATAACTAATAAGTATGTATAATATACATTTCTCTGTGGATCTTAGAAACAATCTTTAAATGTAAGATTTTTTTTCCACCAAATTGTTTTTAGAACTACATGGCATTCTTAATAAAATGAGTATTTTGAAGCCTCTGCTTTCTATAATGTTCTTAAAAGGACTCAATTAAAATAAAGATGACCCTGGTCATGAGGAGCAGGAATTAATTCTAAAAGAACTAGCAACAGGGCCTCATAGAATGATTTGAAGAGAAATTAATCCAGCGATAATTGGAAGGATATGTTTATATGCTTTAAAACATATATATTTACTAATGTAATTTACTATAAATTTTTTCCGTTCTATTTGGACTACTGAAGCTATACATCTTACATTGTTTACTAAGTAGTTGTATTTTTCTGTGCTATCTTATTAACCATTAAACGAAAGCAGTGTTCCTGGGTCAGTTCTGTTAAGAAGCTTACCTCAGAAAACTCAAACTTCAAAGTCTTTTTTGGCTGATTTCTTTCATGGTATCATGTTTAGATAACATTTTTATTTTAATATTAAATGTGATGAATTAATGGCCCAGAAACTTTAGAAAGTTCCTAGCAATGAGTTTTTGTTCCCCATAGTGCTAACTAAATGACTTTGGTCAATAACTGCATGTGTTGGGTAACAGACTACTTTACTTACCATGTCCTCTTTTGACTTTGTTGCTCACATCACCAAAGATGGTAAAAGTCATAAACTGACCACTCAAATGAGTATTATCTGAGATATGTGTAATAAAGAGTCTGTTAATACTGTTAAGGATAGCGAGCAGAGAGACCACCCACAGAAATAAAGTAATAAATAAGGAAAGAAAGACATTAGTGAAAATAGTGATACGAAACAAGAATGAGAGATGGAAAGAGAAAGCAGCTTCCAGAGCAGCAGTGACGTGTGGTTGGTGAGTATAGCCAGATTTACGGATTTGCTTTCAAATGGTATTACCTTTACTTCCTCTCAACCAAATTCACACCGCAACAGCATGTCAAGGTGCCTGATGGAGCCCTAAATGCTGAGGCAACTCACTCAGGGTCTAGGGCACGATCAAAAACATAGATGACGGAACAGCAAAGGGGATATGTCCATGAGAAACAATTCTTCTTTCTAAAACACAAAGCCTAAAGAAATAGGCAGTTATTAAACTGTCTTTGTCATTTTAAAATGTATTACAAATACATAAACACACAGAGACACAGTTCTTTCTTTGATGTGCTCTCCAATGAAGTTAATATTCCATTTTAAGAGTTTAAGGAGCATATGAAGGGTAAATATACTCCCCAAAGAGAACTCAGTTCTCACTTTTAGAGATATCACATTCAGTGTTAATTGATGCTTTCAAAAACATATGTAAACGCAAAATAAACACTGGCAAACATTTACAGAGAGGAATGCATACTCACATACAAACACACATATAAGTTTTGTGTATATACAAAATGTTTAATTGTCTTCTCTTTTATGCTTGTTACATATCTATTTTCCTATATGTGCTATTAACACCACGTAGCAAGTTAACAAATAATCATTACACTTTACTGACATATGGTGGTTAATTTTCAGTACAATGTAAGATTTTCATTCACCATATATATATATATATATATATATATATATATAGAGAGAGAGAGAGAGAGAGAGAGAGAGAGAGAATCTAATACTATCCAGACATTATGATATGTATTGATTTATTTCATCAAACTAAGTAACCTAGACTCTTTGGAGTCATTTTCCAGGTTTAATGTCAGGAGGTGGAAAGACACAGTATTGAATTACATCTCATAAAACAGACTTGATTGACAAATTTATTGATAAATAAGTAGGTGTAGATGTTAGAAAATAAATTCTGCCAAGTTGAAATTAACTAATCCTAATTCAGTCAAGATATTTTTTATGAGTTTTTCCTAAGGAAATTGAATAGTTCTGATTGCTTGTGTGATTCACAGTTTTTTAGGCAATCTGCTTTTTGGCTGTGAATGAAAAAAGACATCGAAGTCAATGAGTTAACGTTATGTAAAATCACAATTTATTTCCATGTGAGTGAGTGAAGAAAACATGAACTGCAAGATGGAAGTAGGAAATATGTGTGGAGGAACTTGAGTTAATCATAGTGGCAGGCTGGGCTATCTCAGAACAACACCATTCCTGGAAATAACAGCTATCAAATGCTGAGTTAAAAAAATAGTAATTAAAAATCCAAACAGAAGCAGCATCTGAAAAAACTACTGCAGAATTTCCAAGCCCATTTTGGGAAGAAATCCTATAATCAGAAATGCGCAGTGTCAGAGCACCAAAGCCACTGCTTTTATCATAAACCCTTCTGGCTTGCTTCTCTGGGCCCTTGGAGCCAACAAGTGTCCAGATCCAGCACCTGACAGGGTTAGAATTTGTGAAAAGTGTGTCCTTTTTCTCAAAGTGAGGAGGAGTTAGTTCCAAAATTGCCTGTTACCTTCTTCTAGCTACATTGAATACCTCTATCAAGATAATTTGTAGCCTGGAAGACAGAAGAATCTGTAAATTTAGATAAAACTGAAGATAACATCAACTACCAAGGAACCTAGATGCCCTTATGTGCCTCTCTCGAGAGAAGGATATACTAATCCAACTATCGAGCAGCACTCAAAAATTAGTTGAGGCCATGTCAAGAAGCAACAATTGTCAGGTTTATAAAAAATGAAAAATAAAATAGTGTGTTTATAATAGTCAAATTCAAGCATACATACCGTCACCATTTACAGAAATATGGAAAGTTGGATAAAATCCACCACTAGACATAAAGGCACTCATTCCTTGACAATGACAACTTAAATTGTTTCCACCTATGAATATAGCTTCATCATAAATAAAAGCTGAAAGAGCTTCAAGAAAAAGACATGCAAATCCTAATAAGCATATTGAAGTGGAATATCAATAAGAAAATGATAGTATGAATAATAAATAATTGAATAGTGTGTAGATTCAGGATGACATGACTGTATCAATCTTGAGTCATAAGATTCCATGACTGCCCTATACCAACCTTATCTTGTTTTTTCTGCTTCTTTTCCAGAAAAATACAAATAGACCACAGAATTGGATTGGTACACGGAACTTTACAGATGGCCCATAGCACCAGAAATGTCCATGATTTCTAAAAACTAAACCAGGCGCGGTATGAGTAAGGAAAAAGTCATTTTGTCCTCAGCAGCATATCCCTTCATTTTGATCCAAATTGTGATGATCCTCATAATCTTACTGCCATCAAGGGCCACACATTTGTCACTAAGTCACCAAGGTGGTGCTGAAAAAAATATACTTTAGATACATATTTAATGTTCAGTTTTATGATGTGTTGTATTCAATAACCATCAAATCAACATTCTTCTCACTCATTTACATAACATAAAGGAGTCTCCATGCCCTTAGCCATTAAACTACTTCCAAAAAGTACACACTTTATGTCGTCCATAATGTAATTTATTCAGAACTGAAGTACTGTTTGTCAGTTTAGAAATTCTCTGCTTAATAACTCATGGGTTAAAATAGAAAAAGAGTAAAAATAATTATGTCTTTACTGGATTGACAAAGAAAGAAACAGCAAAAATAATATTGAGAACACTTTTTTTTTTCTTTGCAGTATTGGGAATTGAACTTATGACCTTGTACTTACCATGCAGGCATTTGTGCCATTGAACTAAATCCCCACTCCAGAATATTTGTGTTTATGTATGTATGTACATATGTAAGAATGTATGTTTATATACGTGTATGTATTTTGTGGTACTAGGAATTAAACCCTGGTCCTTATATACTAGGCAAATGCTTCATCACTGAGGTCCATATCAGACCCTTTTAGTAAAGTTTCAAACATCTGATTCATGGTACATAATGGAAATTTAAAAATTAAGGATACATCAAGAAAGGAAATTTGAATAACAGTAGAATGTTTATAAGTTATATTATAAAATAAACATTAAAAATGAGAGCAAAGTTGAATGGAATTTAAATTAATACATATGGAAAATCTCAAAAACCCAATTTTAAAAAAATTTCCTAGTTTCTTGATTAGATTTTTAAAATATTAATGATATCGATGATCTTGTAATACAATTTATCAAAAACTAAAAAATAGAGAAGAGCATGAAAAGAGGACATCACTGAAGGTATAGAGAATAATAATGAGTATACTAATTTAAATAAATAATTTTGAAAAATATAAACAAAAATATTTTATGTGCAGTTTCCAGAAGAATCAGAATTGCCTTTGTAATTTTGTCAAAAGCTAAGAAACTTGGAAAACAACTGTGAGATTTGTTTCAAAAAAAGCTCCAGTCTTACAATTACTTAATCAAAAAGCCTATCAAATATTTGAGGAGTAAATAATTCCACCAACAGTAATATGAAATTGTCCTCAACTCATTTCATGAAGGCAGTAAAACTTTCAATCCCAAAACTAATAAAAGTAATTAAAAGTAAAGATTTATCACACTCATTAATATTGATACAAATATGTCCTAATGAAAATATTGGAAAACGTGGTTATCTATTTTACACAATTAAACATGCACACAGTTATATCCTTTAGAGCACTTTCCTTCCCTTTCATTTTTACAATATCTATTTTACATTTTAGATCTTATTATTCCTATAGTTTTTATTATTTTTTACACTAGAAAGACAATGTGATATTTACAAATACTAGTCTTATTTATTTGACTTATGAAGATTGTCTCGAGTTGCCTCCATTTAACTATTGAAGCCTCCAGATCATCCTTTTTTATATCTGAGTACTATTCCATTTTATAAAAATACCATATCTTTTAATCCATTCTGCGGCTGATGGGTATTTCTAAGATGACAATATGTAATTTATCAACTACTGATTTCTTAGTTTTAATTTTTGAAATTCTGTATTATTTATACCCTTTTTTCTGTTTTGATTTTTTCTTTAAAGAGAGCATGAATTTGACAAGGATGAGGTTGCACTTTGCTATGACAATAATGCTTCCATGCTATTCACGGTCACTGCCCCATTGTGTTTTATATCTGAGAGTTTCTTTCATCCATTTTACATACATTTTTGTCCCTCACAGGAATTTTAATTCATGATTTTATCTTGAACCTTCTCTTACCTGAAATGGGTATGAAAATATTTTCATTTTTGAGAATTTAAATAAGGTAATTGCCTGACACACAATAAATATTGAAGAAAATAGCTATTTTTCTCTCTCCAGATCAACAAACACATCCATATTTCCTTGTTTCTAGACACACTTGCTTTTTAACCAAAAATGATTTCTTTTGTTCTTTAAATTTCCAATAATAGAAATAAGATAAGTAAAATCTAAACCTCAAATCTTTGTAGAATTTCACACTTCTTAGAGATTTATTTTTAACGGGAAAAATGCACATTTGCACCACTTTAGAACCTACACCTGAAGTTCACAGCATGATTCCCACAAATCCATGTCATTTTTGCAGGCTGATCATAAGATGTCAGTATAGCTTCATGGTTTTCTCTTGCTTTATGATCCTGTTCTCCAAAGGTGTGGTGAATAGGCAGTATTTGTTAGTAGAATCATCCTTCCTATGGGTAGAGGAGCCGTTCTACCTTTACACATCATATCAGTTCATCCTTACTCAAATTTACAAAAGAAACTCAGAAGAACGTTAGGCTCCATTTAAACTACCCATAAGGGCTGGGCCTTATTTCTGATCTAATTTGAATCTCTGGGCCCTAACATAGTTCCACGTATATCACTGACAGTAATTATTTATTGGATGGCTGAATAAATGAGTGAGTAAAGTAAGTAGTTGAAATGGTTTTAATTGCAAGTAGCAGAAATCATCAAGTCAGATGACATAAACAGGAAAGGAAAGAATTACCAGCTCATGTAGTAATGGCTCTGGAGAGTCGGAGTCTGTCACATGTGACTTACCTCCCAGACGTTCTTAAAAACTTATGACGATTTTTATTCAATATATGTACTGTACTTTTTTTCTTTCTACTGTTCCCTGCAGTGACTAGATGGTTACTAAATCACATCCAGCCAAGAAATGACTCAAAGGAGAAGAGCACTTTTGTCTATTTTAAGAGAAAATGGATCTTTCAAAAGCCCACATCTAGGCTTAATCTTACAGTTCACTAGCAAGTAGAACACACTTTCTACAAATGCTTTAGGTGGATTCCATAGGTTCTGAATTAAGGATAAGTTAAATTACCTTCTCTGAGAGAGGGAAGCAGGATAACACCTCAATAAATGGGGTTTTATTTATGAGTAATAAAAGGAGAATGGACATCAACCCCAATAAAATGATAAGTGAGCACTGCAATATTTAGTAAAATATAATTTCTCAGAGCAACAGATAATTTTGTCCAAGACATTAAATTAAGGAAGTTAAGGAAGAATTATAAATTACAGTGAGGTTATTTTCTATCGAGTTTTCCTGAATTGTAATGTCTTATATGAGAATGAAAAAATACCTTAAAACTGTGCAAAATGAGCATTGTTTCACCACAGTAATCACAAATATGAGTGACTTTCTTCCCTAAGAAGGCACTTGATGAACATGCCTAAGGTCTTGTATTGCCTTGTACAGAGAAGTTACTAGAACCATGCCATAACAGCTCCACATGTTTGGTGAATGAGGAAAATGTGGACTGAAAAGTTATTTTCATTGGTCAAAGTTGTAGAGATGATAATGGCAAAGTCAGGATTTCAGACTATAGGAGCAGTCTGATTTGAAGTCTAAATTCATACATCTCTCTATATAACAAATATACATTAAAAAGTATTGTTCTGTCCACTATGAAGTTACTACTGGATTAAAAGAAATATGGTCCATAAAAATTTCAAATAAAGAACAGTATTATTTCAAGAATGTTCATGATTCAATAAATGGTTCCTCACTGTCTACTTTTGGCTCAAAACACTAAAAAACATGAAAAAACTAAAGGTTCCCTTCTTTTATGAAGATGTAGAATATATTCCTTTGAGTTAAACTATATTATTTTTGTCTACAGATAATTTCTCTTTTTCATAAACTAGTTAAAAATTCAAGTGATCATCAGCAAAGATTCAACATAAACTCATACAGAAAATTTCATTTGATGGTGTTCAGGAAATAGGAAACAGAAATATTTCTTAGTTGCTTTTCTCTCCTTACAGGTACAAAATATCAGACGCTCCAAGTTAAGGAAGGAAAGGTTATCTAACTCACAGTTTGTGGAGGTTTCCAGTCTATAATCAGCTGACTCCAAAGCAGGTTGGCTTGGCACAGAGGCAACACTTCAAAGCAGCTGAAGACAGCAAAAGCAACAAGAGCAAAAAGAAGAGAGAACAACCCTTTTCTTCCCTTTTATTGTAAGCAGGCGTTCACAAACAGGGCTGTTGAAGCACTCACACCAGCTCTGGGCTCTCCTATTTCACAGGCCGAGAAGGTTTACAAAGTGTTATGGTTGACGAATTGTGTCAACTTGAACATTTTAGAAATTTAACTGAGAAACTCAGCAGGGAGCCAGGGTTATTACTTTGTAAATATCCTCATCCTGTGTAAGAGGAGGGCAAGGAGGTTTTTGTCAGTTGTACATCTGTGGGGGGTGGAGGGGTTTCTTACAATATAATGCAAGAAAAGAGGCTTGCTCTTCCCCTATTTTGCTGACTGTTCCCTTGAAGTGTTGCCCTGATGCCGTGCCAGCCCGCCCTGGAGGCTGCTAATTATTGACTGAAATCTCCAAAATCTGTAAGCTTACTCGACCGTTACTTCCCTAATTTGGTTGCCAGATGTTTAGTCTCAGCAATAAGAGAAAAGTAACCAAGACAGAGTTTGGAATCAGTGGAGTGGGGTCATTGTGGTGACTGTACCTGATAACGTTCCAGAGCCTTTGGGAATGGCTTGTGGGAAGAGTGTGGAAAGGTTCAGAGATGTCACCTGAAAGAGCAGCTCTCGAACTCCATAGCCAAGAGAGAGGAAAGCCTAGCTACTGCTCCAGTTGGTAGCACACTTGGCATTATCCGTATGTACTGGTTTTAGGTACATACATAATATAAGATTTTTGAGATTACAAAGATTTCCACTCTGATTTCAGAAGGCCTAGGATGCGGGATGTGTGTGAAGCTATGAGTGTGAAGCTGATGGTGCAGGGGAGACCCGACAAGTTTAGGAAAGACAGGACTGTGGATCATCTACGGAAAGCTGCAAGGAGAAAGCAAAGCAGGGCTAAGAGAGAAGCCGTGGGCGCTACAACCACCAGAAGTGTGCTAGAGGTGAAACCACGAAGGCCCTTTGGCGCATGCAGTTTGCCACAGATTGCTTCAGATGCTGGACATGCAACTACATGACTTAATGTTTGCCCTGATAATTTTTGGATTTGCTTTGGTTCCAATGCTTTGTACCCTCCCATTTATATCTTTTGGAATGCAAATGTTTCATCTTGTGCCATTGCATGTTTGAAGTGTGTAACTTTGTTTTGCTCTGCAGAGGGGCTTGAAGCTAAGATTTGCCTTACATCTCTGAGGAGACTTGGAAGTTGAACTTTTCAGCAATGATGAAATTGTTAGGACTTTGGTAATTCATGCAGATGGACAAAATTCTTTTGCATAATGGGAGATGCATCAGTCTTTGGGGGATTGAAGGACATATGTTTCTGTTTCTAATATAATATAATTTTAATACAATTAATATTGGTTCTTCAAGGATTTTTAAACCTATGTTACAATGTTCAAGTTATCCAATGCTAGTAATAAGCATGTCTTGTATTTGCAAACAGATTTAAAGAAATGTGTCTAGTTGCCAAGTTGACAAGGAACAGATAGTTATGTTTGATACATTGTGTCAATTTGAGCAGTTAAGAAGTTTAACTAAGAGACTCAGCAGACAGCCTGGATTTTACTTTGTAAATATCCTCATCCTGTGCAGAAAGAGGGCAAGGAAATTATGTGAGTAATACACCTGCTGGGGGTGGCCTGATTACAATACAAGGGAGGAAAAGAGGTTTGTTCGTCCCTCTTTTGCTCTGGCTGCTGCCTTGAAGTTTTGTCCCAGTACATGCCTTCCTGCCTTGGAGCCAGCTGATTATGAAAGCCTCCAAAATTTTTAAGCTAAATAAACTGAAACTTCCCAAAACTTTAAGCTAAATAAACATTTCCTTAGCTAATGTTGAGTGTCAGGTGTTTTGTCTCAGAAATGATAGAAAAGTAAACAAGACATTACATTTCCCTTGGTCCCCACAAAGACTCACGCACACCGTTTATGTGAAAGGCATTTATTCCACGTGCAAGAGTTGCCAAAGTCTTAATAGTTTCAGCATTTCTGCAAAGTCCATGTCCCAAGTCTCTCCTTCCAGACATAAGGCAAACTCTTAGCTGCAAGTTCCTGTGCAAATGAAAAGTTAAACATTTCCAACATTCAGTGGCACAAGATAAACATTTTAACTCCAAAAGTTGCAAACAGGAAATTCAAAGGATTGGGACCAAAGCAAGTCTAAAATCCAACATAGGAAACAGTAAGTCCTGTGGTGCCATGTGCACAATTTGAGGCAGATCTGCAGCAAATTGTGAGCGCCCAATGCCTTGAGTAGCTCCATCCCCAAGGAATTTCTGGTGGTTATGGCTCCCATTGCTTTTCTCTTGGTCTTGCTTTGCTCCTTCCTTGTGGGTTTCCTTAAATAATCCACATTCTAGCTTTTGCAAACTTGTGGAGTCTCCACTGCACGTTTGGCTTCACAATCACAGCTTTACTCACTGCCTTCTCAGAGGCACAGTGCCTGGCCCCCCAGGCCTTTTGAAATCAGTGTGAAAACCTTAACTCCATGACTCTTGAATTCCACATGCACCTAAAACAAGCACTGTGTGGATGATGCCAAAGTTGACCTCCAGCTGGAAAAGTAACCAGGCTTTCCTCTCTCTTGCCTATAGTGTTCAAGAACCTGAATCTCTAGGCACTCTGAATCCAATCCTGAGGAACAAGCTTTATATTGTGCCACCATTCTAGAACATGATACTCTGTGACTTTTTCCTCCCTGCAAAGTCTTTCATTTTTGCATCTTTGAGGCTGCAGAGGGTAGAGAGTTGCTGCTTTTTGTGATATCTTCAAGCCATCTTTTCTATTCTCCTGTGCCTTCTCAGCAAAGGAGATTCCAGCGGTTCTATTTTTGTAGTCCACAGCTTTATTGGTGCTTCCTTTCTGGCCAAACTCATAATGCTTTAAACCACTATGCTAGGCTCTTTTCTTTTGATTTAAAACATAAATTGGCCTTTTGATTTAAAACATAAAGATTCTAATAGTATCCATGCCACAACCTCAACATTTGACTGTCTTGAAATTTCGTCTGTAAGACTAGTCTTCTGCCCTTAATCGTAGTTCCAGCAAAGTCTTCAGACATGAACAGAATACCAACTAACTGCTGTGGGAAAGCATGCATCACCAGGAGTCTAGCACTCAACATGTTGCAGTCCTGCTCCCCAGCTGAAACTTCCCAAGCCTGGTTTTTACCAGTAGAATTTCTGTCATCTTATTGTTCTTCTGAGCTCTGACCAGAATCTATCACACAAAACAGCCTAAGTTCTATGTTTACTCTTTCAGGAGACATCTTTAATCTTTTGCAAACATTTTCCACAAGCCATTCCCAAAGATTCTTGAACTACATGGTGGAGTGTAATCACAACCACGTCCCTACTTCTCTGGTACCAAATTCTTTCTTAGTTACTTTTCTCTCATTGGTGAGACAGCAAAAGCAACAAGAGCAAAAGGAGGGAAACAAGCCTCTTTTCCTCCCTTATACTGTAAGAGACTACCAGCAATCCCCGCCCCCACACTCAGGGAGGTGTAACTCTCACACCACCTCCATGACTTCCTCTCGCACAGGATGAGGATGTTTGCAAAGAAAGGAGCCTGGTTCCCTGTTGAACCACAAGGTTACACTTCTAAAGTTTTCAAATTGACACAAGGTATCAATGATTACCAGATCAAAACTAATCCTTCAGGTTCAGAAGAGTTTTCTCTCATTCTCTCATTTTCTGTCCTTGCCATTTTTTCTTTCCGCTGTGCTGAAGATTGAATCCCAGCACACTGAGCAAGCATAGTACAGTTGAGATAGACTCCACTCCTGCTCCTCTCCTTAAACGTCTAAAAGACGTTTAAGTGGAAAACAGGATAACTTACATGTCTTTTAGATAACCTAGGTAGTATTTTTTTTTGACTCAGTGATTATTGTGGTATGATGTTTTTAATTCTTCTGGGGAAATGTCCAAAAGGGGAATAACTGGGTCAAATGGAACCCAGTGATTTTTGATGCACATATCTTCATCAACAATTTATGTGACAAATATTATAAATTAACCCTAAATAACATTCTAAATTGAGATTCAAATTATAACAATTTATTTGATTTAATAAAGAATGAGAATTACACAAAAGTCAGTTGGAAAATAGAAATAAATGGAAATTCTCATAAAGGCACAGGTAATTAATAAATTATAATGCAATGGGAAAGTCAACATGTAAGTATCAATGAAAAAAATTAATTTAAAAAACATAAATGCCTACACATGACTAAATTGGTAAAGACTATCAATATTGTTTGGGAAGTGTAAAATGACATTCATTTAATGTCAGATGAAGTTTCAACATTAAATATCAGTTATGACATTGAACAAGAATTTATCAGTGTCTAATAATTTAGTATATAAACCTATATTTAGTATTTAGTATATAAACAAGAATTTATCAGTGTCTAATAATTTAGTATATAAACCTATTTGAACATATTTATACACATATGTATACTACAGTGTTGCTTTTGATAAAGAGCAAAGAATATATAGGACACTGTACAAATTCCTATTTGAGAAAGGCTTCAATCACATGCAATGTATTGAAAAATGTCAATGTTTGAAAATGTTCCCGATAGCTGGCAGCTGTTTGCTGACAGCTGGGAGTTGACAGGTCAGTGCATTCCCCACTGAACATAAAAACCTTTCACAGAAGATGAACAGCCCTCCAACAGACTCCATGTAACCATGCTGAAATCAAGGAGAGGTGAGATCCCTTTAAAATCACCACAAGACAGATAACTGACACTGTGCAACCACAAAATACAAGCAGCAAAAAAACAATAAGCATCATAGTGCTCACTTCGGCAGCACATCTACTAAACTTTCAGCATCGTAATTTTAGACCGACTGGGGTTTCTTTGGTTGTTGCTGTTTCTTGAAATAAAATTCTCTTAGTTGTAGATATACAGTGTAAACTCAAGCTCTCCGTTGATCTCTGCCCCTCCTTAAAATAACATAAATAGTGTCAGTCTCTGAATTCAGCACAAAGATATCCATTTTTTTTCCTAGAGCATTCTCAAAGACATTCAGCATAAGACAGGCTAAAGGTGTGTCCTTATTACTTTTCATGAGTTTATTTTAGCCATAACATTCATCACATAATTGTTCTAACCTTTTTGTGTTTCATACCCTACTTCCCCTCAAGATCTGGAATCCCTTGTAAGGACAGGCCTTGGGTTGGTTTGGCATCTTTTGCAAAGCACTAGGTTCTCATATATTCAAAAAATATTTATTGGTAGAGCCAACAAATGAGTGAAGTTAGCAATATATTTATACCACATAAATAAATTCCCTAGGAAAACAATTCAAATTTCTTTTCATGCATATAATGTTTCATATAAAATAGATACTAAACATTTTTCAAAAACTAACAGCCACGAAAAGTAATCTGTTTCTCAGGCAGTTCTCATCATATCACATCTCACTCTTCCCTAATGCCAAAAAACAAGGGAGAAAAAAATTTAGAAAGGACAAGCCATGTCTCCATTTATTGATTGTCAAGCTTGTAGCCACTATTTGCAACTTCCAAAGCCCTAATTTAAAAATGTGTGCACAGTAGGATATAATTGTGGGGATTATGAAACCTGAAGCTTGATTTGTTGGAACAGAAGAAGGTTTTAATTTTAGGGGAACTGTCTCAAGATTTTTTTGTGAAATAAAATTTCTTGCATCAACCCTGTACTAATGATGATCAGAATGTTCTTTTAGTGTTATGAGAGCTACTTCCATGTTGCTTACCTCTTGGTGAGTTGAGAGGAAATGGAAAAGCAAAAGCATTGATTTTACAGAAATTTCTTGTCTTGAAAACTACATATTACTCAAATAGATTTACTCCTAATCTTTTAATAAACTGAAACGGTTAGTGACTTCTGCAAATGGTGTCTCAGTTTAATCTTGCAGAAGACTTTACAGCTCTGCAGTGGCTTAGAAAACTCCCTCATCTTTCAATATTTGTCTTTGTTCCTTTCAGTAGCTGAGTTTAATTTTTATTACTCTCAAAGAAAACCCAATTTCATATGATTAACTCTCTCATGTGAAAACTATACCTTTCAAATAAGGTATAGTTTGATGTGTGTGTGGTGTGTGTGTGTGTGTGTGTGTGTGTGTGTACATTCACAGCTTACCTGAAGACAACAGTGTGATTTGTGAATATAATTCTTTCATAAATTAAAATGTTTTTAGATATGAGATGAAGCATTGCTGTTTGTGAGTTAAGATTAAATTCACATTATCCTCAGGTTCATAATGATAGAGGAAGTGGTGAAAGCAAAAAAAGAAAAAAAATGAAATCCTAAGATTTCTAATCAATGTGGTTGAGCCAATAATGTTAGATGGATTTTGATTTTTCTGGTACAGACACAGATTCAGATATGCCTTAACTCTTGCCTAGGTCATAATGTTATCTTCTAGTTGGTGATAATTCATAAAATTCATCAGTCTATTTGTAATTCTATCACTTTTTTCAAAGTATTCATTCTAAAAATGTATTAAAAATAAGACAAAACCTGACATGGTGGTAAATATCTTTAATTCTAACTCTCAGGAAGCTGAGCCAGGAGGACTGTGACTTTCAGGTGAGCTTGAACTACATAATGTGACATTATCTCAATAAAATGTATAAAATAAAGCAAAGATGGGATATGACTTCTTCAAAAAATATTTTAACATGTACGGGCACTATCATAACTATCACAGTCTCTCATGGTTTTGATTCTGATGACTCCTAAATAAATGACTGTTATCAATAAATGAGGACTCTGAAAAGTTTTAATATAGTCTACAGAAGGATTTCTCTACATCATCATTCACCATTTAAGATGAGCAATTGTTTGTTATGTGTAGTGTTGTATCTTATTGAGGAAACCAGAGAATGCATTCAGATATTCCCAATTGTCCTCTGGCCAAACTGGAAAGTGGTCTTTGAGTGAAAAACATTGATTTAGACACAACCTCTTTTTCAGAAGAGATTAATTCACATACTTGGTGACCTTACACATATTTGCTTCATTATTTCCAAATATCCATTACTTGTTCATTCCTTGATTTAATTTAGAGAGAAATTTAAAACATAGACTGTATACAAATCTGTCTAAATTTTATCCCAGTTCTGAAGTTAACTAGTTTTGTTACTTTGGGAAAGTTCTATGGCCTTTCTCTGCTTTGGGTACATTTTGGCTTGAAAGTAACAATTGCAGACAGCTTACTGGTATGTTGGACTGGTTGCCATAGAAATCAGAGTCACCTTTCTCTAAGCTTCTCATCTGACTGCTGCTTTAGCACTCTTACTCTTGACCAACCATGTCAAAGAGCAAAGAACTAAATTAGAGATGCAACCCTATTGCCAGAAAGGGTGTGTTGAACCCCCTTTTCCTACCTATAAGCTCTCATTAAATGCTCTTTCCCCAAAGTAACATTTCTACAGTGTCTGGCTGCCATGTAACCTGTCTCAGTGACTTATCTGTTGGCTGACTTAAAATACCCAGTACTCAAAGTTAAAGGAGGAAAGAATTATGCTGGTTCCCAGTCTGTAGATTCCAGTCCATACTTGGATTATGCCAAGGCAGTGCGACATGACAGATGAGCACGCACAGGAGCAAGAGTCCAAGGCAGCAGGGCCGGGGAGACAGAGACAGCAAGCAGCAGGAGCAGGAACAATAGCAGCGGCAGCAGCACCAGCAACACAACAGCAACAAGCATGCCACTCTGTTTTATTCCATTCCGGCTCCCAGGATTTGGAGTTGTGCCAACCATACCCAGCATGGGCTTCGCCATTCTCCACACTCGCTGCCTGCTAAACTAATCAGTGGACTGATATAGTAACCACATAACCGCATGAGATTTTGGGGGAGCTGCTAGATACATGTCATAGCAGCTGCCACAATTGCTCCTTTCTCATAAGAGTGATAACTCAGTTCAGAAATTTACTTTGTTCTGTGCTTGTGTTGTGCTTGTCTGTCATTGTGTTTGTTACCCAATGTGGAGTTTGCGTATGGAAACAACTGTGGTGAATGAATTTGAACACCAAATTATTTGGAAATAGAAGCATTCCTGGTCTGAGGTTTTACTGTACAGGATTCAGGGAAAAGTTTTCCTATTTTTGTAACCCAACATTATTGGGTACCAAAGCAGGAGAATCACAAGTCTGAGCCTAGCTCAGGCAATTTAGTGAATTAAGGAGACTGTCTGAATGAAGAAGGAAAGAAAGAAAGAAAGAGAGAGAGAGAGAGAGAGAGAGAGAGAGAGAGAAAGAAAGAAAGAAAGAAAGAAAGAAAGAAAGAAAGAAAGAAAAAGAAAGAAAGAATGAAAGGAGGGAAGGAAGGAACTGAGGGTATAGCTCTGTGTTAACTGCTTGGGTTTAATCCCTAGTACTAAAACAAGAATTTACAAAAAAATAGTAAACAACACAATTTGCCTCGACTTCTGGATAATATCTTATTTTGTGCTACAAACCATTTTCCACTTTATCAGTTTGTATTAACACGTGTGTCAATTCTTCCCATGATAACTAGGCTTCCTATTTTTCCTGGAACAAATTACCTTTTCTTTAGATTCATTTTATCCTTTCCTTATTCTGAATGGATATGTATATGTATATGTATATGTATATGTATATATATAAGTGGATATATATGTATATGTATATATATAAGTGGATATATATGTATATGTATATATATATGTATATGATACAAAAATGTACTTACAGAAAAGAATACATCTATGACTATCTGAAGGGTTATGGAAACCTTATAACCTTATATTCTATTGAAGCTTAAACCTGAAAGGAAAAGTGGGTCTTAATAAAGAAAAAAAAAAACTAGACAGTAAAATACTTTTTCAGGATATAGAAAGAAAATCAACAAAATAAAAAAATCATACATATATTACACATAAACAAATTCAGTGTACCTATGCAACTGGAGAAGATTCTGTTTGATGTGTTAATTGCTCTGAATCAGTCTATCTCAACACTCCCCTCCGTTCTTTGCTCTTTTTATGGTCAGCTGTGTCTCATCTTTCAGTTAGTGGAAAAACACCTAAATTCTTCTGTAACTACCCCACCACAATACACCAGTTCCTACAAGTGTCATGAAAAAATTAAAGAAGAAAAAAAAAAGAAGCAAGGACTCTAACTTTTCATATAATGGTTATCAATTGAGAAAAACAGGTTGTTGGAAGTGACAGATTTGCCTTTATTTACCTTTTGGCAACTAATGCTTTAGAAAATTTCACACAGTGGATTCTTAAAAGGTACCTGATAAATAAAGAGATACAATGAATAACAGTTGTCATTTGCAATATTATTCATCAGCTATACTCTAGCGAGTCAGAACTTTGCCAACAACCCAATAACCTGTGGTACTGGGTATATCATGCTGCTCAGGTAGAAAGAAAATAATCCAGAAAGCAACAAAATCATTTTTGTATAAGTACATTTATTTTACTGACTTAGCCAAGAATTTAATTTTTCAGTCCTAACAAAGGCCAAGAATACATGGGCTCCAGGCCAAGATTGTAATATGAATTTCTCTGTTATAACTGGAAACTAAACTGAAAAAATTACCAAAATTCATTGCCATTGGGAATTTGGAACCAATCTACATTTTCATAAGAACATTGTTTATGTGTTTGGATTGTATTAAAATAAACACAACATTTTTCTGAAAAGTATTTTTGAATCTTGCTTTTTTTAAAAAAGATAATTGACACTAAAATAACCAAAGTTTAATTTTAAGCATAGGTAAAACCTAAAATTAAGTCTTTAGCTGTGAACCACACTATATTTTTACTCAGTTTTAAGGAACTCATTTTGTCTTAATTATAATAATGTAGATTAGAAAAAGCTTGGAAGCACATTGTACTTTGATTTCAGTGATTCATATGATCTGATATGGGAAATTATACAATTTAAAATATACTCCAAGTTACAATGTTTTTAAGGTTCCATAAACGTGATACAGTGATGGATTTCCCTTTTCAAGGAGAGATAGGTTGAAGTCCAGTTCATTTTTACACCATTTGCATTTCTGACCCCTTTCTGTAGCTGTGGGTAGATGAAGTCATGGTTTTGTTGAATTCATATTCTATTAGGTTTCCTTGTACAAAGTTTTGACCACCTCTGATTATATAGCTTAATTGGAGTGAAGAAAATTGCCCAGTAATTTAGAAAAGAATTCCCTTTCAAAGCCTGCAGGAATCTGCTCTTCAATTTAGATAGATATTTACAGAATCAGGTTTTTTGTGTGAGTTCTAAGTATTGCTTAGTGTTTTGAACCAGCGTTGTTTGATATATCATTCAACCAAATATGATTTTATGTCTGTTTCCTTTTCTTTCTCTCTGTGCTATGAATTCAGATGAACTCACAATATCTTCTCTGCCCTGAAGTTTTCCATGCTTATTTTTCCAGTTTTGTTATATATTTCCAGTATATGTACTCAAGCCATAACTATAAAGTCTTCACTATAATTTCCCTTAAAATTAGTCATCAGACAAATGTACTCAAGTTTTTTAGACTGTTTTTAAAGTGTATTACCATTATTCAGAAAAAATGCATACACTAACAATCTGTTTACTGAAAATGCCCAAAAGTGTTGTAAAATAGAGCATTTCTGAAATACACCTTTCTTTCTTTTATGTACTAAAATCATCTTCATTGTAAGATGTCTCACCATTGTTTAAGGTTGCTGTTGGACATGTGTATAAAGAATTAATTACTACCTTTTTTCTGTGTATTTTTCTATTTTACAACATCCCGAGTTTTCTTTTCTTTTCCTTTCTTTTTTTTTCTGTTATTCAGTGTGAATGTGTTAGATTCTCCAGATCAAAAGTTGGGAACGATTTTGATTCTCTACATACTTACAGTTAATCTTCCACACAATAAAAATCACATGTTGGGGCTTTTGCCATGCTGATAGACCAAAGTTTAATGTGAACCGTTAGACGAGAAGTGTTTATTAACACTGAAGTATGTAATATGTCTAGTGCAAGCAGCAGGCAAGTTCATGGGAAAAATAAAATATCCCAAGAAACATTAGCAGGAATGAATACTGGATATCTTACACAGGAAGAATATGTGAAAGAAGGTGACTGACTCTCCACGGGGGCCCTAGGAAATACTTGACATAGAACTGCAAAGTGTCAAAGGGAGAAAAGGCTTTTGGCCAGGAGAGCATAACATATATAAAGCCTCAGATGCATAGACATACATGATATACTTGGAGAACAAAGGGAATTTAATATTTTAGGATTCCAAGAATCACATGGGGAATGAATATCAAATTTGAGGGAAACATCAAAATACAATATATGATATTATTTTTGTCACTTTTCAATCTATGCATATAGAGTAAACCCAAACAAAATCTTTACATCTATTTATTCGCCACAAATAAATAGTGCTTATAATTGTGTTCTCACGTTCTGACTTATTTTGTGTAACTTATGTTCTGTCACGCCTGAACTTTCTTAACCAAGACTTGAGGATAATAAAGTTTTAATTTTTAAAGTTTTCTTGAGAATTTTATATGCTTTGAAAGTTTCAAAATTTGAAACTGTCTTCACAGTGGATGTCCTTCTTTCATGGAGAGTTGTCTTCAGTTCAATGAGGGAATGACTATAAGCCCTCCCTCCAATGCCCAAACCTATGGATGCTGAAGCCCCTTATACAAAATGGCACAGTATTTGTGTACGACCCTTGCACATCCTCCTGTGTACTTTCAGTCCCCTTTACCTTGTGTACAGTATCTAATACAATGTAAGTTTTATGTAAATAGTTGATATATTGAATTAGGTGAATAATAAGAAGAAAATTATCTGTCTGTATTCAGTAGAGGAACATTTGAAATAGTACATTTTCTTGCCATTGTTTGAATCCACAGATGAGGAACCATGGCTATGGAAGGCTGACACTACTCATTCATCTATTTATGAGAGTTTGAAAGCTTGGCGGGGTAACGTATTACTACCCATGGACACAGTATCAGAGATCAAGATGGACAGATACAGCTCCTTGTGCTGCGAAGCTCATGATAGTCTTTGCTATGACATTAAATTTTTGCTCTCTAAATACTACAGAGAAAAGTGGGAAAAAAGAACAGGACCTATAAAGATGACAAGTAGGAATAACCTGGTCGTAACACACACACACACACACACACACACACACACACACAGAAGAGATGAGAAAGTGAGAAAGACTGCAATTATTTTTTTCACAGTCCTATGGGGTGGGACCTGAACTTTGAACTTTTGATTCTTGCTATTTTATTTACTTATTATTATTATTATTATCATCATTATTATTATTTAATCTGTAAGGGTTCTTGGTTGAGAAAAGAGGGCCAGAAACACATACACTCCCATACTCTTTGACTTCTCTTCTTTTTTGTCCACAAACTCCAACATTTCTGTTGTTGGCCAATATTATAAGATGGAAAAATTTTACAGATCACTATATTTTAAGTTGCTGAGTATTCATTTGTAATTTTAGGAAAATATTAACTACTGAAAATTAAGGATGTTAGCTTACTGCTTTCTTTTACATCACAAACAAATGAAATTTGCTTTCTACTCTATCATAGTAAATTTCATTTGTTTTCCACTATGAAAGTTTGACATACTTGCTTTCAATCTTTGCTTTAATTTCACTGGTTTAAACATACTACATCACTTATGCGGGGTTTGTACTCTGATTTTCAACACTGAAATGCATTTTCATTGAATATAAAAATTTTGTTCATTTCAGTTGTAGTAGATAAATTTTACTTATCAGTAAAATAGTACTTCAATTTAATTATCTTATGATTATACTAGTGCCACCGCAACTGCTGTTGTCTGCATAGAGCACTCAAGTAAACAGAACACATTAGGTGGATACATAGAAAAAGTCATTTTTACTGAGTCATTCTGTTGGCACTAACAAGATTAGTGATGCATTTTGTGTAACATTTGAAATAACACAAATTTAACAAGTGCCTGCAGTGCAACCATAATATCTTACTGAAGCAGCAGGTAGAGTGAAATGGAGTCTGACAAAACAAAGTATATTTGATAGAAAAATAAATTACATTGCTTCTATTTTTAATTTAAATGTAAATTAACTAAGATAAAATAAAACAAGGAGATGCAATTCTTTGGATAACACCTACGTTTTTTAGTGTTTTCTGGTTACATGTAGCTCATGGTTCCTTTATGGAACTTTTCAGGTTAAAACTTTATTGAAGTAAAAAATAAACTTACTATTTGCCACGGGGGAATGTATACAGCTGTATGGTCTTAAATATGTAAATTTTTTTGCATTGCATGCACTTTTCTATGAAAACTAATTGTAACTATTTAGACTGAATGAAAGTCTGTAGTCTACAACATATATTTGAAAAGCCAAGAAAGAAGGCACTCCTGTATTGAGAGGAATTTGTCAGCGAGGTGCTTTCAAAAGTTTAGTATCAATTAGGGGCAGCTTGAATTTAAAGAGTGAAAGACCATCATCTAACAATATGGAGGAAGTTGTAGTAATAACTATTAAAGGCAGATTCTCTAGCTTTATATTTAGCTTTAAATGTCTTTTCCTCAGAGTTTTTTTTTTATTTTTCATGTTTATTCATTACATTAAATGATTTAGTGTTTCACAAATCAACAATTTATACACTGAAGAAAATATTAAAATATGCCTTTCCTTTCATTTATTCCTATACAAAATAGAGTTCATGAAAAAATTGTCTCTTTTATTCATGACTATATATATATATATATATATATTCCTTAAAAATAAGAGTATTGAGCAATAACTTGATGATCAGTACATAGTCCAAAACCCATATAATGAATTAATGAATTTAAGTGTATAAATATTGATATATGTATATATTATGTATGTATTGATGTATGTACATATATACAAATATGCTTTTGGGCATATGTTTGTATACATTTATATACCCCTAGGGAGTTGAGATGTATAGACAGATTTAGATATTTTGATTTTCACCCTAAGAAAAATGGGAAGCTATTGAAAGAGTTTTAAAATGGAATGTGACCTTTATGAAACATGGAGTTAATACAGATGTACTGGATTAAATCAGTAATAGTGCTAATCTTTTCACTCATAGATCACACAGGAAATAGCATAAAAATTGCTTCTATATTTCCAGTAGGTTTACTATACCAACTTAATGTTTTCCTTCTTTGCCATATTTTTTTTTACCAGTGTCATTAAAACAAAAGAATCTTATTCCTAAAGCAACTACTCTGTAAATAGCAACCAGGGCTGAAATTATCACTATCCCTTCTTAGTATTTATGGTTTATTTAAATTCACAAATTTTTATTTACATTGAATAGAACAATTATGTTTACCATTGTACCACACTACTAAATGAAAACAAAATCAGAGTGGTTGAGAAAAATACATTTATTTGAAGCTAATTAGGATTTCAATCCAGAAAAACGTAGATTCAAAGTATGTTAAAAATGTACTCTGAGGTTTTTACAAAATGGCACCTGTACTTGAGAGCTGTAAGCTTCAAGATGGTGCTGATAGAAATGGTATCATTCATTAGTCTCGATCTCGCTTTAGTCTTGGAAAGAGCGAATTTGTCCTTTAGGAAACGAACTGGGTACCTCCTCATTCTCGGGTAGCTTGGGGAAATAGTTCCTTGCACAGAAAGTTATCAGTGATTAAGAAATAATATGTCAGAAACTTGCAGTTTGGACCAGTCCAAAGGTTCAGTTCTGGATAGAGACACTGAGGTAGGAGATTAGAACTGGGGCAGCCTCTGGCAAATGACTGGTCAGAATGTATCAAAAATCATAAAAACACAGACAGACACAAACACACACACACACACACACACACACACGCACAGGATCCAGAATGATTCCATGTCTCATGAGCACTGTATACAAGATCCAGTAAGGAAATGGTATTTTCAACTCCTCATTTGCATCTGAGACTGTTTGCAGGACCAATCAGAAAAGTACTGTTTTCCATCCTTCCTTTATCTCTGACACAAAGCCAAGCTATCTTTCAGTAGGACAAGTTAAATCCGTGCTGGACCAAGTGAGATTTCAATAGAACAAATCATCCAGTGCTTTATTTACATGAAATGAAAGCCAATTCAGGAACCAGGAATATAAAGACTTCTTTCTCTTAGCCTTGGGGCCTGTGAGTCTGTTCACTGATCTGATCTTTTGTAGACTATACCTCTTTTCTGCTTTTTTGTGTGTCATTTTTCCAGTTCTTTGCTCAAGAAATCAAGAACCTGAAAATAATCTCCACCAGATCACCTACATAGTAACAGTATGAATAATACTGATGTCTCCACACCATTTTAAGTGCCCTAGAAAAGTGCTACTCCACTTTGGTTGTTTTTCTTTGTCAAACTAACATTGAAGTTCACATTCTGAATCCTTCACTACAGTTAACTAATTTGGTCCTCCAACAACTGACTCCAAAAAATTACTTGAGTTTATCCTCATTTTAGATATAATGAGCTGAAATATGAAGGGGTTAGTTAATTTTCCTAACAGTAAAGAGAAGGTCAGAGCCAGAATTTAAATCTTGGAACTCATTCTCCAAAGGAGAAATTAATATGAGGATTGTTCCGTTACTTTATATGCAACCCTCCATTAAAATTTCTCATACTAAATATGTCATGATCTTAATTTAATACAGAGGCATCTTTCAAAATAAAAAAAAAATACCCAGTGATGCACAAGAAGTAGCAGGAATAATTCTCTCACATATTAATGGCTGTATCTATTCATTTGTGCATAATTAAAAAGGGCATCTTTATCATGCCACACAGTTAACATTTTCAATGGTAGAAACCCAAAATGTGTGTGTTTTCTTTACTCTCACCTTAAATGCATAGCATTTTGTCATCTGTAGGAAATGACGTCAAGGTAATAGTATGGTGATAAGTCCATTTCTCTTCAAATGCACAGTAAAGTCAAGCAGTAGACAATGTCATAAACTACCTTAAGGACTTATTTAAACAAGCCATAGCTCAGGATATAAGCCAGCTGGTAAAATCAACCATCAGATGAGAATGGGAAAGAATATATCTCTTTTAAAATGATCACAATAAGGCCTAGGGTTTGAAGATAATTTAACATGGACTGTTCTATGAGTTACACCTTAAAATTTTCCATGTTATGCTTAAGAAAGGACCAAAGAGACTAAACTAAAAAAAATCATTACAACTAGGATGAGATTAGACTTAGTCATTTACTGCAGTTAACTACAGACTAATTGTTTTAGAATGACTGAGGGATTCTGTGCCAGTTGAGAAATATTCTACAAGGTCACAAGGTTGTAATTGGCACTTGTGTCCTCTCTGAGCTTTTTTATCATTTTTTTTCAAAGACCAATTCATAAAAACTCATTAGCAATTATAGTAGAAAACTGGAACTGGACAAAACTTTGTTTAAATCATGGCAATTTTCCATGCACAATTGTGTTTCCTTGAACTCATGACTTAGTCCTTTAATTCCCTCCATCCTCCAAAGAGAGAATGATGAAAAGCAACCATTAAAAGTCATGTAGCTTAAATGCGATAATGCATTTTAAAATGACTGTGGCACAGTAGTGCTAATTGATAAATAAATGATTGAATGATTGCATCTATCCCTCCTATGCCTTTCATAACCATGTACTTTGTAGTACAGAAATTTGAAGAATAGTGAAGAAAAGAAAAACTTTATTAAAACTTGGAAAAATCCGTATTTGTTTCATTTTTCTTCAGCATTTGTTATAAATTCCATGTTATGAAAATTTAAGTAGCAGTATTATGACCATTTCAGTAGAACAATATTATATTTGAATGTGGCTTGTCATAGCCAAGTACTTAATTCAGGTGAGATTTATCTGACCCAAATCTTTTGCATGTAATTGGTGGGTTGAATAAAATGTCTTCCCCAGTGCTATTTTTCTTTAACAGCGGGTAGCTGTTTTTTGGAATCTATCCCATGTCTAGTTTTAACTTCTGGGCTAAAATTTTGTGAGCATAAAACTACCTTCCATCAGGCAAAATTATAGTTATTATGTAACATTAGAAAAAATTTCAAGCATTTCTAGCTGAAAATTTACATCAATTGTTAATAAATCTTATGTACCATAAGTACATAAGTGTAATATATATATACATATATATATATCATCTTCAATTTTTGAACTTTTATTTATAAAGTAGAAGCTAAATACAAGATTCATTAAAAAACTCTAAACTTCGAAGTATTTGACTTTTATAAATGAGGAGGAATCTATTTTGATTCCTTCTGATTAAATTAGAAATATTATATTGCTTTCCTGAGACATAATAAAAGGATACCTTTTACAAGCAATGAAACATTTAACCCTTTTCCAACTGCTAACATTACAGATTGAGATAAAATATAGTTGTATTCAGAAAACATCAGAATTGACTAAAATTAGGAAAGCATCTCAAAAGACAAAGATGAAATATTTTATTCTTTTATATCTCATTAATATATTCTTTAGCTTTTCCTTTTATACCAAATACTCCTTGATAGTAACATAGGTATTTTGTTGATACAGAAGCCCACAAAATTATAAGTATATTTCTTATCACCCATTAATATGCAAAATAATTATTCTACTAATACACAAAATATACTGAAGTAAGATCAAGACACTGATAAGAAAGTAGAAATTTAGAACGCAGTTTTTCTAATGTCTCAGTTGACGTTTGGTCCAGAATACTCTACCAAGTACAGAGTTTGTTGGCATTAGGACTCCGTGTTAACCATAAAGCTATTCTGCTCCTTTTTAAAGCTACCAAATTAACAAAGGGAGCATCCTCTATGACTTTCCCATGAGGTCTCACTTCAGCCTCCTATTTGATGACTTTCAAAGATACTCCTCTGCTTGCTTCTCTCCAAAGGAATGATATGGATATTGTCTTTAATGAGAACTTTCAAACCATTATAAATTCCTCTCATACACAAATTTAAAAAGCTTCCAAGCCATACAGTCAGGTAGTCATAATTACTTTCTTATTCCTTGGGCAAAATACCCAATACTCACAATGAGATGAAAGACCAGTTTATTTTGTATCACAGAATCCATCCATGACCATCTGACTTAAAAGCAGAAACAGAATGACAGATGGGCATAGCAAAGGAGAAAGAGCTCCACTCACAATGGTCAGAAAGCAGACAGCACAGGGTGGAATTGTGGAGTAAAATGCACTCTTCCTGGTCCCTAATATCCATTTGAAATAGTTTTCTCTCCTAACAGCACATGTAGCTATGAATTTATCACTGAATAAATCCACAAATAAGTACAGTACTCCCATTATCTAGTCATATTCCAAAGCATATGAGAATTTCAAGGAATATCTTAAATTTAAACCATCAAATTAAAATAGAAATATTATAGTCATTCTAACTGCATGAAACTACAACATCAAAATACGTAATCTCTATTTCCAAAGTAGCCAACATTAGACACTCCAACTTCTAGTGCTAAAGAACTGCAGAAGTGCATTGGTCTATAATTTTCCCATCACAAATTCTAGAAGAAGGTTACACTCATATGTCTGTTATGGCTTGGATCTTAAATTTCTGACACAAGTTCATATTTTGAATACGTGGTCATCTTCCTGTAGCACTACGGATACATAAAAAAA